>JBBMEG010080515.1:0-11408 GCA_037832605.1 Cyclanthera cordifolia | reverse complement strand
TTTCATTCAGAATCTAAACTTACTAAACACATAGCATGTAATTTCAAACGAATCTAACGAAACTTAAACTAAATAAAAGCGTAATCTTACATTTTGGAAGAGTGGTGACGAATTCCGGCAAAGAGGAGGAGTTTGTTTAGAGGTTTTGGAAGAAAATGGGGAAAGAAACGGTGAAAATGGAGAAAATATCGCAGAGTGTGTATTCTGTAATCGGCAGCAAAGGCGACGGAATTAACCTCCGTCGCCGTTGCTGATTAAAAACAATAATTACGTTCGGCCTTCATCGGCGGAAATGCTACGACGTCGCTGAAGCCCAATCATTTTTCTGCCAAAATATTGGTTTTGGAGGAATAATTGAACTTCGGCGACGGAAAACTTCCTCCGCCGCCTTTGCTCAATTCAAAAAATTATGTTGCATCAAAGGCGACGGACGGAGCTCGAGCGTCGCATTTATCCGAATCTAAAGCGACAGAGCCTCATTGTGTCGCATTTGATGGAACAAAAAGCGACGCTCGCTTTCTATAGTTGCCGTTACTTATTAACGGTGACAGAACTTATCTCTTTCGCCTTTGCCGTCGTCAACGTGTCCTGAATCTAAGGCGACAGAGCACGGATTCCGCTGTCGTAGCATCTCGTTAACCTTCATAAAACATCAGGTCACAAGCTTCAGCGACAGACTCGGTGTTCTATCCCTTTAGGTCACAAGCTATAGCGACGGAATCAAAGTTGCGTCGCGGTATTCTGAATCTACGGCGACAGAACACGGATTCCGTCGCCGTAGTGTCTCGTTCACCCTCTTACGACACAAGCTACTGCGACAGATTTGAAGTTGCATCGCCGGCTTCTCAATAGAAGGCGACAGAGCACTGTTTGCGTCGCCTTATCGAGATGCTAAAGCGACGAAGTCGACGTTCGTTGCTATAGCGTCAAGCTATGGCGACGCAGCTTGGGTTCCGTCGCCGTTAAATAGCTAAGGCGATGGATAACCCTTTTGTCGCCGAAGATTCCGTGGCCTATAGCTATTTTTCTTGTAGTGTATAAAGTACAACAAATTTTTTTTTACAAGAATAAATACTCTTCTCTTTTTATCTCATAACCTCACTCTTAGAAAAAGAAATGTCTCAGAATGATTTGAGATAGTTTGTCAATAATGGACATTTATCTATTTATATAGTACTTTTAAAGTCTCGCTCCAAGTAAAATTAATGGTCACAACATCTCCATTTGCCACATCTTCTCTTTGAACAAAGTGTATACGTAGATCTTTTTTGAAAAGAAATATCTAGATTTTTTTTCTTTGCTATTTAAGAGTGCATTGAGACCTAGAACCTTCTTTTCTTTATATATTTAACCTTTTATATGTTTTAATGCATTTTTTCATATACTTGCATTACTTAGCTTGACATAATATTGTGCTACAAATATTGGTACTAACTATTTCTTAGAAAGTACTGGAGTACGTTGAAAATGACCAGACATTCGAAATTAATAGTCCAAGCATTGATGAGGAAACCGAGCGAATGAGAAAATGGATAATATAATGAAGGAAGCGTGCAGACAATTGTTCCCTAGATGCACGAGATTCTCTTCGTTACACTTTTTGGTCAAGCTTATGTACTTGAAGGTCACTAACAAGTGGAGTGACAAATCATTCGATGAATTGTTGAAGTTCTTGAACAATGCATTTTCTGAAGTTAATCCATGCATAGCTAGTTCGTTTTACGAGGCAAAATGCAAATTGTGTGTTTTAGGATTAACTTACGATGCAATTCACACATGCAAGTACGATTGAATACTTTATAGGAATGAGTATAAAGACCTTGATCGGTGTCCGATATGTGATGAGTCTCGATATAAGGTAATAACCCAGAAAGGCACAAAAATTTCGCATAAAGTGTTGCGTCATTTTCCATTAATTCAAAGACTTAGGCGAATGTTTGCGTCGAAAAAAAGCTTTAGATATGAGATGACATAAAGAGAAGCGTATTGAAGAGTCTGGAGTATTAAGACATTCAGTCGATGCTGAAGAATAGAAACATTTAGATCTAGAATTTCCTGACTTCACTTTAGATGCTCGAAATGTGCGCCTTGGATTATCTTCCGACGGATTCAACTCTTTGGGAATATGAGTACTTCTTATTCTTTTTTGCCAGTCATAATTGTTCTGTACAATCTTCCACCGTGGAAATGCATGAAGGAAACTAATTTTATCATGTCTTTGCTAATTCCTGGTATGAAATCTCATGAGAAAGAGATTGATGGGTTAACACAAATTTGATAAGGTTGTGTAGGAGGAACTTGATCATTTTTTGCCGCATGCAATTACTTTTAAGAATGGTAAATATATTTCTAAAATTTATAGAAATAAATGAATTTTTTTAGAAGAAAACATTGTTAAAAGAAATATAATATTAGAAACATTTTTAAGCTTTGAATAAAAATAGAAGATAAAAGTTGACATTTAAATGGTTATACAAAAGAAAAAAATAAGAAAAACTTGCATCCTTAAGAGTAACTTGGCTCTATTTGATTTCCACAATTTTTTTTAATAATATTTATTGTAAGAAAAAATAAATCGTGACACCAAACTAATAAGGCTACATCACACTCAAGGAGACTTGTCATCTAAGTCATGAAGATCAGACAAATTTTCCTAGTAAAATAAAATCCTAATTTTTTTTTTAAAACAAAAACAACAAAACCCTAAAATACATTGAAAAAAAAACATAAAATTTTAACCAAAGAAAAATTATACAAGGAAAATGGAAGGAAATATATGGAAAGAAGTGGGTGTGTGGCGTGCAATTAAATGGCATTGCTAATTAACGATGACTAAAGACAATCCTATAAATACCAACGACAAAAATGTCAAAGGCCACAATATCATCTCTCTCCTTCACTACTGGTCAATATCCAATGGCTTCACCAAAATGTTTTTCTTTGTCTTCCCAAATGTTGCTTTCCTTGGCCATCATTTTCTTCCTTGTTCGATCAACAAATGGTTACGAAGACATGATTCAACTGTTTTATTTTGTGATAATTTGTCAGCAATTCATTTAGCTAACAACTTAATGTTTCATGAGAGGACAAAGCATATTGAATTGGATTGCCACTACATTAAATACAAAATTAACGATGGTTTCATGAAACTCCTGCCTATTCAAAATCGTCTTCAACTTGCAGACATTTTTACAAAAGCACTGCCAATCACAACCTTCTACTCATTGTGTTTCAAGTTGGGCATCAACAACATCTACATCCCACCTTGAGGGGTATTAGAATATTATAATATTTTTTTAATATATCACCAAAACGTTTTTTTTTACCATTTCGTTAGATTTGTTATATGAGTTAGGATTATTGTTAGGTTTTGTTTAGTCTTTTCAATATGAGCTGGAGTTTTGATTTGTGTATAAAATTACTCAATCTCTGCCCAAACTGTACTGCTTTTCTCACTGAGATATGAAATGAAAAGAATTTTCTTCTTCTTTTTACTGCAATAAATATCGTTATATATATATATATATACACACACAATGTAATGTTGGTTAGGCTAATTTTAAATTCCAATATATTGATAAATTGGTTATTCTACTTTTGACGCGAGTTTAATTAAAAAAAATAAAATAAATATAAAGATAAAAAAATATATAAGAATTAAAAGTGAGCATTATTGAAATGTCACGAGTAAAAAGGTTCAATTTTGAAACATAGCTATAAAACTGAAACTAGATTCCAAATTTAAAATCAAAAGTGAGTATTATTTAAATGTTAGGAATACAAATGTTTATTTTTGAAACATAGAAACCAAATTGAAACTGTACTAGGACAAAAAAAAAAAAAAAAAAAAAAATCTCTATATATTTTTTAAACGCCAAATTGTTTTCCTCCGCTTGCCTTCTCATCTCACCCAACACAATTATTTATCTTCCCTTCCCACCAAAGATCAACTCACTGCCCACTTTCCTTCTCTTCCATTTCCTTTATTTTTTTTTTTTAATGAAATTATTATAATAATTATAATATATATGCTCTCCAAATATCAACTTCCTATTCACTTTTTTGTTAAGGATCTCATACTGTCCCATTCCTCCGAACCTATATAACATGAGGTGAACTATTCTTCTCATAATCAATTAATTTTGAAAGAGATATCCACACTTTTTAATATTTTCTGAAATTCCATCTGGTAATATTTATATGAAACCAAAATATAATAATAATTCTAATATATATGGATTATACATGTTAAACATGTTAAAAATATCAAAACAATTTAAAAATGAAGTATACCATTAGATATAGTGATACGGTCTATTTTTGTACAGTACATATCCTACTAAGGCGTGTTTTTTTTAAATCCAACCAAATTCACCCATTATTATTTCAATACATAATTTTTATGATTTTGATATTTTAAAAATTAAATTAAAAATTTTAAAAATAAATTTATAATATTATTTTGATTTATGAAATTTAGTTAGCATTCATAAACATAAGAAAATATAAAATAGAATTTAAGTAAATATAAATTTAAAATTTAAAAATATTCAAAAATGAAAAATCAAATAATCACAAACGACCTAAATATTCATATTTTTGGAATTACAAGTGTCAGGTAAATTTTGAGATTGAAGAAATTATTTGACTTTTGTTTTCTTTCAAATTTACTACAATTTTGAAACAAATTAATAGAAAAAAAAAGAAAAAGAAAAATAAAAATAAGAAAGGCTTAAAACCTTGTTGCGATTGTATGAGGAGGAGAGAACAAAACATGTCGTGGCTAGGTTTCTCTGTAAAACAAAAGACCACGTGTAGAATTGCATGCATACGAGGAAGCATATGAAAGATTTGGTCCTACCCACGTGTAAAATATGAGTCAACATAATCCCTCAATTGTAATATATAATTACATAATACGAAGTTTAATTAACTATGATTTCGCTCAAAACTAAATAAGATATTCACCCTCTTGTCTAACATTAGAAATGTTAAAATTCTTCAACATATATATAAGGTAAGATGAGTTATTACTTTCATAGTAATTGGTTTTGAGATGAATACCTACTATATTTAATAGATTTTACAATTTTTCCCAACAAGAGTAGTAATTCAGCGACACGAGTGTACGTCGAATGATTATGAGACAGTCTAATCAATGAATGATTTATTTCACTCTCATTATTGAGACTCGAAAACTAATATCTTACCAATATTACCAATCATATAGACTATTTTTAGATTTTACCAAAGCACGTAGAATAAAAACTATTGGATTCTCTTTTTAATATTATGGGCACTCTTAACTCTAACATTCTATATAATTTACCAAAAAAATAAAAACATCTTGAAAATTCCAAAGCTCAACCAATAAAGCCATTCTTTTAAAGGACAAACCTCAATGTGTACGTAGCATATCATCTTGATAGAGTTAACAAATGTTTGGTTTGGTTTGCTTGGTGTATTATTTTCCTTTCTTAAATAAGCATTGCCGTAAATTGAATTGTAAGGTTTTTCTTATTATTAAAACCAGGCGTGATCGAGTTCTTGTTTTTTGGTAGATACGTAGAACAATATGGGACGAAACTCAGCAACAAAACTAGCAATGGGCGAGCGGATTGCACATGAAAAACCACCCTTCACCATCACCCAAATCAAGAAAGCCATTCCTCCACATTGCTTCCAACGATCTCTCTACCGTTCCTTTTCCTACTTTCTCCTCGACTCCATCCTCGTTTCGACCTTCTACCGCATCACCGCAACCTATTTCCACCATCTTCTCCATCCACTCCACCACCTCGTTTGGCCATTTTATTGGTTTTGTCAAGGCAGCGCCTTCACTGCACTCTGGGTCATCGCCCACGAGTGCGGGCATCAGGCATTCGCTGACAACCAATTGCTTAACGATGTCGTTGGCTTCCTCATCCACTCTTTCCTTCTCGTCCCTTACTTCTCTTTTAAAATAAGCCACCGACGCCACCATTCCAACACCGCATCGCTCGACCGTGATGAGATCTTCATCCCCAAGCCCAAGCATGAAATCCCTTGGTACTTCAACCACTTAACCAACACACCCGCTCGAGCCCTCATCATTTTCCTCACCCTAACCCTAGGCTGGCCATTGTACTTAGCCTTCAACTGTTCCGGACGATCCTACGATAGATTCACTAGCCACTTCTATCCAAACAGCCCCATATTTACCAAAAAGGAGTGGCTACAAGTTCAAATCTCTAATGCTGGGGTTGTAGCCATGTGGTATTTTCTTTACAAATTCGCGGCTAGGGAGGGGATTGGTTACGTCGTTCGTATGTACCTAATACCTTTAACTATCATGAACGGATTCGTAGTTTTGATATCGTCGTTGCAACACACGCACCCGTCATTCCCATGCTACGATTCCACGGAATGGGAATGGTTAAGAGGGAACTTGGTGACAGTGGATAGAGATTATGGAGTAATGAATAGCGTGTTGCATCACATAACGGACACGCATGTGATCCACCATTTGTTCCCTTCGATGCCGCACTACAACGCGGTCGAGGCCACGAGAGCTGTGAAAGGAGTGCTGGGCGAGTACTATCATTTCGATGGGACGCCTATTTTCAAGGCTGCATGGAGAGAGTTTAGAGAATGCGTTTATGTGGAGCAGGATGATGATGAGGGAGTTTTCTGGTTTCGTAATAAGCTCTAAAGTTTCATATTTTCATAATCTTGACTCCATATGAATCGGGTTGTGTTACGTATAGGATTAAATATATGATGAAAAAGAATATGTAATTAGTAAGCATATAGAGAATTTACTTTTCAAGTGGTACTATGTAAAGTAAAATGGAATAGAACAGAAAATGTGCACTATAGATGCTTGTTCTTTTTATGATTACTTTTACTATTTTTTTTTATTATTTTTTTTTTAAGATATCACTTTTACATTAAAAAAATAAAATAAAATAAAGATTGCTTTTACATTCACGAAAAAAAAAAACTTTTAACATTTTTTTTAGGAAAAGAGACTTGCTTTCCGGGCTACCAAAGCATATGTTACTATTGCGTGAACTTTTCAAGTATTTATAAGATAAAATGAGTTACTTCTCTCGTTACCAATTGTATTTGAATGATATGGATGTCCACACTTTCTAAGGCTCATAACCACTTTTTTATTTCATAAGTACTTATGGTATGAAAATAAAAAACAACAACCAAAATAAAAGTTGAGAGAAAGCGGTAAATTAAATACACAAAGATTTACATGATTTATTAGTAACTCAGGAGTGAACCATTTTAGTAGGTGGAGAACGAAAACAAGATTGTTATTCAAAATGAAACTAGAATTTTATGAGAGTTTATATAATGTATGCACTCCTATAAAACCCTATTACAATAAAAATCCAACGTAAAGGCCAAATATCAGTATATAAATATAATATAGCTACATCTACGAGAGATACTCTCGCTCGCTAACCCGATATATATACTACAAACTTAAAACCTAGTTGGGTGTTTATACTTTTATATTTTTATGCTTGAACTTTTATTTATTATTTTCTTTTTAATCATTTATGAAAATCTCTAACATATTACATCAATGATTAATTTTTTTTAGTAACAAAATTTGAAGTGAGAGATTCAAATTTATCATTCTAAAGTATTGTTGTTGTGATTGAATATCTTCTAAACCTAAGGTTTGCTTCCATTAGGTCAAGGTAGCCAAATAGTAATCGCGAGGAAACAGTTGTTTTGAATATAGTAGGAGGTTAAGTATTATATGAAAAATAATAGTTGCAGTAGTTCAACCATACATGTGTATGATTCAAAAGTTATAAGGTCTACGGTTGTACTAGACTGCATCCAAATATTTTTCAACCTCGATGGCTCGATCATCCATTTGTTTATAAAATTAGAAAAAGACTAAAATAATAAATTCAAGGTTAAATTACCATTTTGATCCCCTAAACTTTGAGATTTATTCTATTTCTGTCTTTAAACTTTGTAAAGTTCAATTTTAGTCTCTGGACTTTTAAATTTATTCCGTTTTGGTCTCTAGACTTTCAAATTTGTTTTATTTTGGTTCATAAACTATCAAATGTACTCAATTTTAGTCCTTATACTTTTAAAATAAATTAAATTTGGTCTTAGTTGAATTTTTTCTTTTAAGTTTTATTTAAAAGTTAACTATATTTCTTTATAAATTTAAGAAATATGTTTCCTATTTTCTTTATTAATATTAAAATTATTAACATTTTTTGAACCAATTTTAAAAAATATAAACTTCAAATTTGTTATAGAGACCAATTTTAAACTATTTCAACATTTTATAGACTAAAATGATTTTTTTTTTTTAAGTAGAGAGACTAAAATTAGACATTTGAAAGTTTAGGACAAAATTAAAACAAAATTGAAAATCTAGAGACTAAATTGAACTTTGAAAGTCTAGGGACCAAATTGAAACAAACCTTTGTCTACGGACCAAATTAAAATAATATTTTAACCAAACTTCAAATAAGAAAACTTACAAAAACTAATCAAATTTAGAAAATAATTATAAATATAGTCACTTCAAAAAAAAAAAAAAAAAATGTAATCAATGTAATAAAAAGTATCATCATGTATTTTTTTTTATAATACATATTTGTAATACAATATTTTAATTAATAACTATGCAAACAAATATTCTAAAATTTGACTACATTTGTAATTATTTTGTTAGAATAACACATAACCACAATTTCCCATCAAAAAATTAATGAATTGGTAATGAGCCTAGGCGTATAATGTCTTCGGTTCGGTGGACCATAAGTGTGAAAGGAAAAATCAAAAACCGACAAAATCGAATCGAACCTAACCGATCCAATTGGATCGATTTGGTTTTTTAGAACAAGATTGAACCATTCGATTCTATATTTTAGAAAACTGAAATATATCGATTTGGTTTCAGTTCTTGATAAAAAAAAATCAATTAAAACCGAACCAAACCAAATATATAAAAATTAAAAAAAAAACAATGATGATATTTAAATTTGATGAAAGAACCAATTTAAATGTAAATTATCAGTTTGGACCCAATTATTAAAAATTGATGATGTTAATTCGGTTATCGATTTTGTACAAAACCAATAAAAACGGTGAACTACAGTTACCTCTAGTTGAGCATGGCCCAATATAATAGTGATAACATTTTCGGGAGTAAAATGAAACAACTAGGTGAGATTAGTAGTTTCGATCATGAATCTTTCTAAGATTAGTATGACACATTTCATGATTAAATTCCATCTCATAACTAAATCCCAACCGTCCATCTGTTATCCTCCTTACTATAAATAACCAGTAGATTTTTCTTTGTACATGAGTTGCAAAATATATAGCGAACAAATAGAGAGAGAAAAAAAATCATGTGATTTTTGTATTTTAATTTCTTTTGGTAGCGGCTCACCAATATAAATTGGTGTCAATTTATCCTGTCTAAACTTTTATAATTATCAATGCTTATCATTTAAATTATTTTATCTATTTTTAAAGCATTTCGTTTCCAAATTGTTGATTCTATAATTGAATTTGGAACCGAGTTTGATCTTGAAAGAAAAGACTTTGAATATACTTTTTTGTCTAAATAGCTGAAATTTAAATTGTTATATATCGTTGGTATTGTGATCGTTTTTAGCCTATCAAGTGGTATCAGAACTGAGTTATTAGAACGATGACTTGAGGGGATGAGAAATTAGTGATATTTAATGGATCGAATTTTAGATTTTAGAAGTGTGAAATATTGGATTATTTATATTCCAAGATTTGCATTTGCCATTGCAAGGAAAATCCAATAATATGGGAGAAGCTGAATGGAAAAATATTTGACAGTAAAGTACTAGGAACTATTCGCTTAACTTTGACAAAGAATGTGCAAAGCAATGACTACCATGAAAGAGTTCATGACAGCTTTGTCGAATATATATTAAAAACCCTCGATAAACAATAAAGTATATCTCACAACTAGAATTTTCAATTTGAAAATGACTGAAGGTGCATCTGTCACTAATCATATCTAGGGGTGCAAGGCAAACTCGACCACACCGCCAAAATCGCCAAAACCGATCGAACTCACTGTCAACTGTTCGGTAATTCGGTCAAACCGATCGGAAAGGATTTGATGTATATAAAAATCGAATAAACTCGACCAGGTTCGGCTTTTAACAGTCACGAACCGTTAATAAACCGAACCTGACCGAATTCTTCTTTTTCCCTTAAAAATGAACATTGAACTTGGAAATGACTTTTCTTCTTCAAACGTTTTGATTCTAAATATATCTCTTCGTTTAGAGCATTTCTTGACTCATCTAAACAACGTTTCTACTCCTTGGCTCTTCAATACGATTTTTTTAAGTATATAACTTCACGGTAGAGATGAAATTGATGAATATTTCAGAAGAACAAAATAAGAAAGAAGAGCTTTAGAGTTGAAATAGAGAAGTTTTCAACAAAAAAAAAAAAAAAAGAAACGAAAGAGAGAAGACATTAGAACCAAAGACTGAAGACATTTGAATATTGTAGAGAAGCAAAATATGAAAGAATAACTTTAGAGGTGATTAAGAGAAGTTTTCAACAAAAAAAAAAAAGAAAGAAAAAAAAGAAAGACGATGAGATTTAAGAATGGGAAAAGTCTATTGCCTAGTCATTCTCTCTACTTTTTTTTTTTTTTTTTCTGTTTTTTTTTTTGTCTTATCAATTATAATAATTGCCTTGGAATCTTTTTTTTTTTTAATTGTTTTTATGTATAATTTTCAATTTGTCGCGTCTTATCATGTCATGTGTATACTATAGTAATATAAACTAATATATCAATATTTGTTCTAAAAACTAGATTATAAAATTGATTTGAGATTCCATACTTAATAGTTCAAAATCATCATTCACAAATCACATTTACCCATGATTCAAAAGTAGAAAATACTTTAAAATCAAATCAAAAAAATATATAATTCCAATGTTATAATATATTCAAATTCATAATTAAATTTTTTTTTATCAAATTCATATTCAAATGGAATAAATATATTCAATACATTTTTTTTTACTAAAAGTTTTTGACTACAAGTCTTGCTTTGTATCTCTTACTTTCATCAGGTTTTTGTTTGATTCTATAAACTCATTTGTTCTACAAAGCTTTCTTACCTCTAAGTAACTCACTTAGTTGTCATATTTGATTATTTCATAAGAGAATCCATCTCATCTTTTATGGCCAACTCCCACTTGACAGAATCATCAACTTGAACCACCTCATATAGTACTTGGGTTCACCTCCGCCATTCAACAAAATATAGTTAAGGCTCGGGGAATGTAAACACCCGACCCAAACTGGGTCTTCCTTACCCTACTTAGACATGCAATTTCTAACGTAAAACAGCCCTTAAATCAAAATC
>JBBMEG010080514.1:0-11415 GCA_037832605.1 Cyclanthera cordifolia | reverse complement strand
TTCATGGCTCTAAAATTTATTGATACTTTCTTTTTATCTTCCTCATTTAATTCAGTTTCATCCTTAGGCTCATCTTTGTTAGCAACTATCTTCATTGGAACTATTGAACCTTTGAAAACAATCTCCCTTAAATTATAATCAATGGAAAGTAAATAAATTCTCATTCTAGTTTTCCACCAAGTATAATTATTTCCATCAAAGAAAGGTGGTCTAGTGATAGATTGGCCCTCAACAAACTCATGTACTCCAGTGTTTGCCATAAGCTCGAAACAATTAAGCTTTTGAAATATATATCTTTTGTTTTAAATAAACTATTTTTCAATACTTTACCTTTAACAAAAAAAATGTTTTTCACTATTTTTTTTTTAAACAAAATACAGAATTTCAAAACTTTTTTTTTTAATTTTTTTTGGGGTGAAAACGGCGTTTAAAATTCAAATTGCCAAGTTTTTTTTACCAAAAATAGAAACATTCCAGATTTAACAATATATAAAAAAACAGTTTTTTTTTTTAATAAAAAAAAAACATATTCAACAAAATTTTAAAAAATCAACAAAAAGTTTCCAACACGTTTGCGAAAAGAAAACGAGCTACCCGCTCTAATACCAATAGTAGGATCGAAAGGAAACACTAGAGGGGGTGAATAGGGTTGTCTAGTATTATTTTTTTTAATAATAAATAATCTACTTTTTTTAACTTAATAATCAAAACTATAGCAAGTTCTAAACTAACAAAAAATTATATGCGAAATTAAATTGCAAAAAAGTAAAAGATAAGGGAAAGAAGAAACCGGAAGTTTTAAAGTGGTTCGGAAAATCCCTACTCCATCCCCCAAGACTCCTTCTTGGGGATTCTATTGATGATTCTCTTATCAGGTGAGAACCAAACCTACACGACCCTCTTTTTCCTAGGCTAAAGAGAAACTCAATCCTTTTTCAATGCTTCAAGGATTAAACCAATTCAATTTTCACAACCCAAGGTGTATCTCACACCTTATTACAAAACCCAAAGAATGTAAAAATAAATTTAACTAAAAAGCTACCTCTTGTAGGCAAATACACAAGTTGATAGTAAAAGCGTTCTGACAAAAATTGTACTATGTCTGTTGAAGAGTATGTGAGATGTAATAACAACACTTTTTTGATTATTAATAATATGAAGGCTTGTTGTAGAGAAAAAAATTGAGAGATTGTTTGAGAATATTTAAATGGAGTGAATGTTAAAACTTGGCCATTTGATTTAGGAAAAATTTGATGGATGGATGAGATTCAATGAAGATGAGATAAAATAAGGCTATTGGATTTAAGACAAAAGGTATGGATGGTTGAAATTCAATATAGGAGAGATGGAAAGGATTTTGGATTAATAATAATAAAAAATAAATGGGAAATCTCGTTTTTATTTAATTGGACAATTTTCGCCAATTTTGTTTTGCTCATATCTTCCTTGTTTGAACTCCAATTTGAATGATTCAAGATGCGTTGTAATTCTTTCTTCGATATCTACAAGATAAACTCCTTGAAACACTAAAAGAGTCAGTACAACAATTTAAGTTTGTTATCATCAAAATATTTGGATTGATTTGAAGCCCTAAAGCTAACAGGGTTTTATGGCTTTGTTTCGATAGTACGTCGACTAGGTTTGAAACTTTCCATTTCCCTTTGCTATTATTCCCTAATTATTTATATCAAAAAGCCATCTGTTAAGTTTATTTCCCACATTAGCTCAATATTTTTAAATTTGATTTGATTTTAAATTGTTAGTGCCAAGTTGATTGACATCTATTGGATTATAAGTGCATCAATTGGTTTGAGTGATTCAGCTGTTGCTACTGGCATTTTTTATCTTATTTGGGAATTATCAAAGCCTGCCACCAATATTGAACCAAATGCTCTTGATGACGACCTATTGAATGCTTGCGTCTTGGTGATGGACTTTTAGGAAGCATGTAGTTATTAGAAGGTTGAAAGTTGACTAGCATATCATTTTAATATATTTATAACATGTTGGAATGAAAACATTGCCAAGACCATGTTCCCCTCTCAACCTTGTCATGTAGGCATTTATGGGCTTATAAAAGTGAAGACCTTCGTACCGGTCCTTTCACCATGCTATTTTCTCACTAATATGCCCAATAGGAAAGTCTCTAGGAGGCCAGCCTAACTAAGTATTGTTTCGATTTAAGCATGTTTAACTTTAGAGTTCGTAAGATTGAAACACTAAAAAGTAAGGTGCACTTTTCTTTTTGGTGGATCAATCATAGGAACTTCAAAGTTAAGCTTCTTTAAATTTAGAGTTTTTCGATTAAACCACCGAAAAATAAGGTGCACTTTCCTTTTTGGTTAATCAATCGTAGGAACTTTAAACTTAATGGTTCTTAACTCGAAAAAGTTCTTGGTTGGGTTGGCGACTTTAGATTTTACTTTAGAATCATGCGAGTGCAAAAATTATTTACTAATAGGAAAAGTTCTTGTACGTTGGATTGGGGGTGGCCTTTGTTCTGTATCATCTCTTGCTTTTTAGCTCTAAAAAAATCTCTCTGAATTGTAGGATTACTTATTTAGGCTTGTTGCCAAGAGTTTCGAGTAGGAAGCTTGAATCAGTTGAGCATATTAAGAAACATTTATGTCATTAACAACATGACATTTATATATGTTTTCACCAATTAGGATTATTTTCCCTTTTTTCATGACTTAGATCCTTCGTTGGTCACCGACTCAATAACATCCATGTGTATCAAGAACTTCTATGGTATCTTTTTAGCTTAGGGACATGCTTGACTTCTTTTAAGAGGACCTCATAATTGTCTAGGAGTTTTAGTACCGCGGAGCTCCCCCAACCACTTCACAAGTGTGGTTTCCTTTCTTATAAAATCTAACCATATATAGTTCGATGCGATGTAATGAAAACTTCCTGAATCCAAGACTTAATTTCTAATATCTATTTCTAAATGAAAACTCCCTCACGCGGCTATTAGCTGCAACAAATGGGTGGGATTTGATTTTCAAATGCATTGTCTTTCCACTGGTCAAAACCAAAACCTTAAGGAAACTATGTTCTCGTTTGCCCTTTTCTCACTGAATTGACTTATTTCTTGTGTTAAAAAAAGCAAAATGCTTGAGTTCGCATTTCACAATTCTCTTTCTTTCTTTATTCTTTTGATTCAATACTCTCACTGACTTACGTATGATTTTTTATTTGTTGAGTTCACGCAATACAAAATAAAAGGAGTTGGTAGAAAAGAACTTTGAACAAGAATGAAGATACTTAATGGAGTGGTTCTCCCAAAGTAATGTAAATTCCTGAAGGCCTTAAATTTTCATTTCTATTTTTTTAGTTTCTAATTGTGTACTTGTACTGACTTCGATTTTTATATATATTGTTTATTATCTAGTTCAAGTGGTAAATATATTCATTCTCTTTCTCTTTTGAATTTTAGCTTCTCAAAAGCCATAAATTTTTCTCTTTTGAATTATAATTTCTAATTGCTTACTTATAGATTTTTATTTCTTTAAGTTTTATAAGTGAAGTAATATTCAAGCTAACAAACAAGTCTTGTGTTAAAAAAAGAAAAATGAGTGAGTTCGCATTTCATAATTCTCTTTCTTTCTTCATTCTTTTGATTCAATACCCTTACTGACTTACGTATGGTGTTTTATTTGTTGAGTTCATGCAATACAAAATAAAAAGAGTTGGTAGAAAAGAAACTTTGAACAAGAATGAAGATACTTGATGGACTTGTTTTCCTAAGAATCATTTATACCTTGAAGGCCAGCAGATTGTTGATTACTAGAGCGTGTGGATTCTTATCATCAATATCTAGTGAGGAGAAGACTAAGTTTTCGGTGGATGCAGTTTTGATGGTCAGAGACTTTGGGGATGTGTTCCTAGACGGGTTTTCAGGATTGGTGCCGCCTAGAGAAGTTAAATTTTGTATCAAGTTGGAGCCCGATACTATTCCAATTTCAAAAACACGTTATAGAATGGCCCCAGCAGAACTAAAAGAACTCAAGGTTCAATTGTAGGAGTTAAAACTCAACCTATGGTTGAAGTAGAAAGTTGTATCATTCAAAATAAAATGCATAGTGGTTTAGTTGCAACACATGCTAATGAGAGTGTGAAGGAATTAGATGGCATGGAATTACTTTCCAGTAACAATTCTACAATTGTAACACCTACATTAAATGATGTTCATGTTGACGTGTGTGAGTTAGAAGAAAAGGCACACAAGGCCAAAACAAAACATGTGAATTTGTTTCAAAAAATATATGATAAAAAAAGAGGGAGAGAGAAAAGCATGAGATTAATTTATGGACAATAAACAAAAATGAGAGAAAGGTCAATGTTGTGAGCTTGTGTGAAAGAGCAAGTGAGGTTAAATCAATTTTGTTTACGAAGTAAAATATTTTTAATCTTTTATATCAAGCAATTTGTTACCTAACGGGTGAGCTCTAACCATATTTCTCTAGTGTTTCTTTTGAGTTCTTACAAGAGGCAAAGAAAGTTATACAACATCTTGAACAAAAGACTTCAAAAGTTAGCAACAAGAACAAATACAATACTCGTTCATTCATTGTAAGAAAACCATTCAAATTTGATTATAAGTTCATCCATGACAACAAGCATAAGGTGTTCAAACCTGGAATTGAAGATCTTGATTTGATGACAAATCCTTTTAAAGAAAGGGGGAATGATACGAATCCAACAAACGACTTATTGTATTCTCATGAAGGAGCAAGTACAAGAAGAAAAAACATAAGATTTTGAAGATTTTTAATTACAATAAAGAATTTTAAATAATAGTTTTTCTAGATTTCTGATTTTCGTACTTTTTAAGTTTAAATTTTGTCAAACATGTCGATAATTGCTAAAGACCTTTTAGATGAGTTTGTTAGGAGTATTTAAAGCACATCTATCTTTTTGTCTAGCATTTAAGCCTATTTCTCTAGTGTTTCTTTTGAGTTCTTACAGGAGACAAAGAAACTTATACAACATCTTGAACAAAAGACTCTGAAAAATAGCTAAGAGAACAAATACAATGCCAGCTCATTCATTGTAAGGAATCAATTCAAATTTGATTCTAAGTTCATC
The DNA here is from genome assembly GCA_037832605.1 of Cyclanthera cordifolia. NCBI lineage: Eukaryota > Viridiplantae > Streptophyta > Magnoliopsida > Cucurbitales > Cucurbitaceae > Cyclanthera > Cyclanthera cordifolia. The sequence goes on along the minus strand of JBBMEG010080514.1, from coordinate 6,324 downwards.
CATGGCAGCAAGGACAAAGTGTTCAATGTGGGAATTGAAAGGCTTGATTTGAGCACAAATCCATTTAAAGAAAGGTGGGATGATACGAAGACAACAACCTTCTTATTGTATTATAATGAACGAGCAATTACAAGAAGCAAGGAAAATCAACATGCCGAATTTTAAGCGAAAAAAACAATTTCAGATTTATTATTTTGGAACTTTTTAAGTTTAAACCTTGTGAAACAAGCTCTAATTGCTAAATAATTGTTTAGAAGAGTTTGTTAGGTGTATTTAAAGAAAATCTACTATTTTTTTCTAGCATTTAAGCTCTCAATTCATGTACAATTGACTTTTGGCTTATTAGGTCTTATTTTCCTACAAAGTGCATTTAAGAGGTTTTTTGGACCTTTAGTATTTCAAGCCATGCACGAAAGTTTGGCATTAAAAAGGGCTCGTAATACCTTATTTTGGATAGAATATTAATATCAAAATTAACATGAGTTTTACCTTATTTGGTGTTGTCTTTTTTTTTTTCAAATCTTGCTTTAAGTTGGAATGTAAAATCAATTTATTGAATTAGTCTTGATCAAACTAATTCTTAAGTGAGTTGTCTTAGGATCTAAGAGTGGCCATCATATGTTCTAAGTGAGATCTAAGAGTTTCCACCATTCTAACTTAACTCTCTGTTGGGTTCGAGTGTTGAGTTTTCCATATTTTTTAGTTTTTACAAGGATCATAGAAGGACCTCTAAATTTATAAAATTAAGCAACGCTGGAGCTTATCAAAACCCCTCAGTTCGTCCCGTTTGAGTTTTGTACGAGTATTTGGCATGATCTTATGATGAAAAGTAGAAAAAATCAAGCATTGCTAAGTTTCAATACATAATATCAAACAAACTCCCATAACGTGATAAACTTTAGAATAAAAAATGAAAGTTCGCCCCGTTTCAGTTTTCTACGAGTGCTTGGCATGAACTTATGATAAAAAGTAGACTAAATCAAGCATTACTAAGTTTCAGTAAACATAATCTCAAAGAAACTCCCTTAAAGTTGTAAACTTAAGAATAAAAAATGAATGTTCGTCCAGTTTAAGTTTTGTGCTAGTGTTTGGCATGAAGTTACGATGAAAAGTAGACGAAATCAAACATTATTAATTTTCAAGTCATATACACAAACTAAATTCCTTAAAATTATAAACTTTAGAAAAAAGAATGAAAGTTCGTCTGGTTTGAGTTTTGTGAAAGTTTTTAGCATGAAGTTATGATGAAAAGTAGACCAAATCAAGCATTATAAGTTTCAAGTCATATTCTGAAACAATCTCTTTTAAAGTTATAAACTTTAGAATAAAAAAAAGAAAGTTTGTCCCCTTTGAATTTTTTGCGAGTGTTTGGCATGAACTTATAATGAAATGTAGCAAAATTAAGCATTACTAAGTTTCAAGAGATAATCTCAAATAATTTCGCATAAAGTTATAAACTTTAGAATAAAAATTCAAACTTCGTCCCATTTGAGTTTTGTACGAGTGTCTGAGATGAACTTATGATGAAAAGTAGACAAAATCAAGATTAAAGAAAGTTCAAGACATAATCTCAAACAAACTCCCACAAAGTTATAAACTGTAGAAAATAAATAAATAAAAGTTCGTCCCATTTGAGTTTTGTGCTGGCATGAAGTTATAAAGTGAAGTAGAGAAAATCAAGCATTACTAAGTTTCAAGTCATATTCTCAAACAAACTACTTAAAGTTATAAACTTTAGAATAAAAAAAAAGAAGTTTGTCCCAATTTTAGTTTTGTGTGGGGTGTTTGGAAAAAACTTTTGATGAAAAGTAGACTAAATCATAAACTTTAAAATAAAAAATAAAAGTTTATTTATCCAGTCGAGTTTGCTTTGAGTGTTTGGCATGAACTTATGATTAAAAGTAGATCAAGTGAAGCATTACTAAATTTCATGACATAATCTCAAACAAATTTCCATGAAGTTATTAATTTTAGAATAAAAAAAGAAAGTTTGTCCCATTTGAGTCTGTGCGAGTGTTTGACATGAAGTATTTATAAAAATAGATCAAATAAAGCATTAATAAGTTTCAAGACATAATCTCAAACAAACTACCATAAACTTATAAACTTTCGAATAAAAAATGAATATTCATCCAGTTTTAGTTTTGTGTGAGTGTTGGCATGAACTTATGATGAAAAGTAGACCAAATCAAACATTACTAAATTTCATGACATCGTCTCAAACACACTCCCTGAAGTTATTAACTTTAGAATAAAAAACTTAAAGTTTGTCCTGTTTTAGTTTTGTTCTATCATTTGACATGGAGTTATAAAGAAACATTGTCCAAATAAAGCATTACTAATTTCAATACAAAATCTAGAACAAACTCCCATAAAGTTATAAACTTTAAAAATATAAATAAAAGTTCGTCTCGTTTGAGTTTTGTGCGAGTGTTTGGCATGAAGTTATGATGAAAAGTAAACCAAATCAAGCAGTACTAAGTTTCAAGCCATAATCTAAAACAAACTCCAAGAAAGTTATTAAGTTTAGAATAAAAAATGAATGTTTGGGCCGTTTTAATTTTGTGCGAGCCTTTGGCATGAAATTATGATGGAAAGTAGACCAAATCAAGCATTAATAAGGTTAAAGACATAATCTCAAACAAACTCTCATAAAGTTATACAATTTTAGAATAAAAATGAAATTTCTTCCCGTTTGAGTTTAATGCGAGTGTTTCACATGAACTTATGATGATGAATAGATCAAATCAAGCATTACTCAGTTTCAAGACATAACCTCAAACAAACTCCCATAAAGTTATAATGATAAGCTCCAACGTTACTTGGTTTTACAAAGGTAGAGTTCCTTATAGGATCGTTGTAAAATCTCACAAATATGGAAAACATAACACTTGATCCGAACCAAGAGTTAAGTTAGCATGGTGAATACACTGTTAGATCACACTTAGAACCTATGATGTGCTCTTAGATCTTAAGACAACTCACACCATAATTAGTTTGATCAAGACTAATCCAATGAATTGATCTAAATTCAAACCTAAAGAAAGATTTGAAAAAAACAACAACAACACCAAATTCGGTTAAGAAAACTCATGTTCTGATATCAATTATCTGTCCAAAATGAGGTATTACAAGCCCTTTTTTATAGCCAAAAAATCGTGCATGGCTTACAGAAGGACACAAAAAGCTATTAAATGCATTTTAAAGAAAATAAGACATAAGAAGTAAAAGGTAAACTGTACATCAATTGAGAGGCTTAAATGCTAGACAAAATGGTGATGTGCTTTATATACACATAACAAACTCATCTAAAAGGTCTTTAGAAATTATGAGCATGTTCACAAAATTTGAATTTAAAAGTATCAAAATAAGAAATCTAGAAAAAGTATTATTTAAAATTCTGCATTATAATTAAAAATCTCTATAATGTTTTTTTTTTTTTTTTGCTTCTTGTATTTGCTTCTTCATGAGAATATAATAAGTCATTGGTTGGATTCCTATCATATTAACTTAAGAATAAAAAAAATAAACGGTCGTCCTGTTTGAGGGTGGTATGTTTGTGTTTGACATCTACTTATGGTGAAAAGTAGACCAAATCAAGCATTAATAAATTTGAAGACATAATCTAAAACAAACCCCCATAAAGTTATAAACTTTAGAATAACAAATAAAAGTTCGTCCCATTTGAGTTTGGTGCAAGTGTTTTACATGAAGATATGATAAAATGTAGACTCAATTAAGCATTCCTAAGTTTCAAAACATAATCTCAAACAAACTCCTAAAAAGTTATTAACTTTAGAATAAAAAATGAAACTTCGTTTCGTTTGAGTTTTGTGCGGTGTTTGGCATGAACATATGATGAAAATTAGACCAAATCAAGCATTAATAAGTTTCAAGACAACCTCAAACACACTTCCATAAAGTTATAAACTTTACAATAATAAATGAAAGTTTGTCCCATTTGAGTTTTGAGAGAGTGTTTGGCATGAACTTATGATGAAACATAGACTAAATCAAGCATTACTAAGTTTCAAGACAGAATGTCAATTAAACTCCAATAAAGTTATTAACTTTAGAATAAAAAAATGAAAGTTCTTTACGTGTGTGTTTTGTGCGAGTGTTTGGCATGAACTTTTGATTAAAAGTAGACCAAATCATGTATTATTTTTTCATACATTTGCATATTTAATATTCAAACGTCATTCAACCTTATCACATTAATTGAATTAATGTAGATAAACCCTTGGTTATCGATATGAACACTTCAAGAAGTATGTGGGACATACAAGTGGATCTAGTTTTAAGTTTATAACCTAATTTGTCTATAGTATATGGACTAAGGTTAAGGTGCCTAAGTCTTGGTAACACTGTGAGTGCAGCCGACTTTGCAATAGTTTCAAACAACCTGATCTTGGTTGTCATGCGAAGACATGTGAGTGGAGGCGCCTATGCAAAAAGAAGTTTTTGTATATGACAGGACCAGAAGTTTTATGATCGAGTTAGTAATTCCGTTATAGACTCATATCAACTACTTCGTTAAGGATGATCGTATGTCGATATGTGATCTTAATCCTGAGTGGGTTGCGGACTCCTGCTTTATGAAAATGTCATTTGATGTGCATTGGTGAGACCAATCAAATAACACTGGGTCAATAAACCTTCCACGTTAGTGATTGTCGTAGTGAGTAGCTAGAAGTGCAATGTCATAAGAAAGAATTCAAGTCTTTCCTAATATTGTTGAAGATGTAGAGTTGTTCTCTTAAAAACTTATTCTAGGACTTGAATAAAGGGTACTCGCATCTTATTGGCCTGAGAGGACATTGGTTTATAGTGTGGCTATAAACAGCTTGTTCATTAGAGGAATCGGTGGCGCTTAAAGAGAAAAATGTAATCACAGGGCTATAACAGATTTCTTGTCACAATTGTGAATTAAGAACAAGCTCCAGAAGGACCATATGATAGATGGCCAATTATATCCGTGGACGTTAACTTGTCATATAGTGCGAGAGTTCAACGTAGGCCTTTAGTGGAATACGCCTTATGTTAAGCAGCATAAATTGGATCCCAAGTTGTTGAAGCTTTCAATCTATAGGTTCGCCGGTCCTCAAGCAAGCTCAATTGATGGTACACTGTTTTATTAGAGAATAAATTTGAATAGTTCAAATTCTCAAACTAATTATGTTGGACATAATTAATAGGAGTGTTAAGTTTAAACGTTAAACTTAACTAATTAATATATTGAATATATTAATTCAATTTATTAGATTAATTATTTATAAATAATTATTGAGAGAACCCAACTAATAATATGTCGGACAAATTAAAATTTAACTAATTATTAGATAATTATTTAAAGCAGAATTATAATAAATATGTTAGACATAGTTGTTTAATAATTATTGGATAATTATTAAATAGAAAATATTAATTAAATATGTTGGACATATTAATTGCATTGTTAGATAATTATTATTTGTAGAAAAATTAATATATTGGATATATTAGTTGCAGAGATTTTTATCCAATATATTATAATAAATAAATCTCAAAACTAATATATCAATATATTTGAGTTGAAATTTATTGGATAAAAATCAATTAAAAAAAATAAAACTAATTTTAAATGGGGATGAGAAAATCTTTGATTTTTTCTAATATCTTTTATTCTTGAATACTAAAAAATATTATATTTTCCTACTTTAAAGATTCACTTTTCTACCATAAATAAAAAGCTTGAGAAGTATTCATTTTAATCTCACTCAATTGAGAGTAACATAATTCTCAAATAGATAAACCTGTCTGTAATTGAGTTTTTTTTTTCTCCATAGAGAAATACTTCCAAGCTCCCTTCTCTAAAAAGCTTTCCACCAAGCACTTAGTGCAGCATAAAAGATATAACCAGGAAATTTGAAGGAGACTAATCAATAAGGTTCAAGGATTGATCTTGATCCTACTCAAAAGATTTAGGCAATTGATCATGATCTTCTCTAGGAATTGATCGTGAAGCTACTCACCATGTTAAGGGAAATCACAAATCTATGGTTATGAGAATAAAAAAGAAATGTTCATCGATCAAGGGTTTGGGATTAGTGTGTAGGACAAACTTGTGACGAAGTTTAGACGATATCATGAATTACACAGTTTTGGAAAAAAAAACCCAATAATTCAAATAAGTCTATAGATAGGAGAATAAAGAAGGAAATTTCATCGAACAAGATTTGACAGGAGTGTGCAGGACGAAATTCTGAGGAACTTTAGACCAAATACTAAATTGCATACTTTTTGTACAAAAAACACAAAATCTTGCATAAATCTATGGGTATG
>JBBMEG010080513.1:0-11416 GCA_037832605.1 Cyclanthera cordifolia | reverse complement strand
CGTTTGGCTGACTTGCTCGCCGGGTTAGAGCAAGTGCCTCACGATCGCTTTGCAACGACAACGAAGTTGGATCGTGAAACGCGGCGCGCGGGCGCGAAGGCAGGGGGACGGTGCCGAGTGGGCGCGCGATTTGGAGGTCGGGCTGGGCCGCGGTGTCGGGGGCCGGCGTGGGGCTGGAGCTGGAGGCATGGGCTGGGCTGGGGCCGCGACACAGTCACGCTGGGCGAGGGGCTGGAATCGGGGGGGTTTAGTGACGGCGGTCGACAAGGAGAAATGGGCTATGGGCGAGGGACCGGGACCAGATCCGGGATTCAATCATGTTGGGTCAGCCGGGGTTAGTCCGGAACGACGGGTAAGGAACGGCAGATTAATGACTGGGGGGCTGAATCGGTTATGGAAGAGAAGAAGGAGAACGGGGGGAGTTCATTACGGCCTTCGATAACACGGGAGGTGCCGTTGTTCGATATGAGACTGCGGAAATTGGAAGTCCCGATTTATAAAGGGGAGGAAGGAGAAGATCCTATTGGTTGGCTTCATCGGGTTGAACGGTATTTTGTAGTGAATAGGCTTACCGAGCACGACAAGCTTGAGGCAGTTGTTATGTGTTTGGAAGGCGAGGCATTAGATTGGCATCAATATGCCGAAGATCGGAGGCTCATAGCAAGTTGGGATGAATTTAAGGAACTCCTACTAGAGCAATTCAAACCGACGGCCGAGGGAGATAAATAGGTAAGGCTGATGAAACTGCAACAGACCGGAACTGTGACGGAGTATAGGCGGCAGTTTGAGAGATGCGCCAAGGGGATGAGGGATATGAGTGAAGAGGCGCTTGAAGGGAAGTTTGAAAGTGGCCTCAAGGAGGAAATTCAAAGTGAACTGAGAAACTGCAACCCGTGGGTCTGAAAGCTAAAATGACGTTGGCCCAAATTGTCGAGGATGACTTTACCATACAGCAGAAACGACGAGGAACGGGTTATGTGAAACAGTTCAGCGGAACCGGATTTAGTAACTCAGGGTCTAGTGGAACAAGAGGAGCTCACTCTCGTTCATTCACGTTCACACCGAACCGAATGAACCAGAGCAACCTGATATCCAACACAGTTGAGTCCAAAGTAAACAACCGGACAGGGATGACTGTAGCTAGTAATGTAAGGGGGTCGTTCAAAAGGTTGACTCAAACAGAAATCAAGGCTAAGCGGGAAAAAGGCCTTTGCTTCAGATGTGATGAGAAATTTATGCCCGGGCACCGATGCAATAAGAAAGAACTCCAAGAGTAAGTGATCATGGCAGTGGACGGCGAAGACATCCTGTCTGAAGTCGTACAAGGGGATAATGGGGAGATAGAAATGGTCAGTATTGAGCAGGGTACAAGGGAGCAGGAAGGGCAAACCGACCTAGCAACACTTTCTTTACATTCCTTAGCTGGACTAGATTCCCCTAAAACTATGAAACTTCGGGGAAGTGTTGGAAATTGTGAGGTAATTGTTTTGGTAGACAGCGGCGCATCCCACAATTTCATCTCTGAGGATGTGGTTCAGAAGTTGGGAATCAAGTGGGCTCCTGCGAGAGCTTGTGGGGTAGTTTTGGGCACAGGAGATTCGGTTCGTGCCGCAGGCCTATGTAAAGGGGTAACACTTAAAATTCCCGAGCTAACAATTATACATGATTTTTTTTCCTTTACCTCTTGGCAGTGCAGATGTAATTCTGGGAGTAGCTTGGTTGGAGACCCTGGGCAAGATTGAGATGGACTATCGGGCCTTGACGATGAAATTTCAAATAGAGGAGTGAGTGAACCATGCAACTGAAAGGAGATCTGACACTCGTACGATTACAAGTGTCATTGAAATCTATGATGAAGGCTTGGAAAGACATGGACCATGGCATGTTGATTGAACTTAACAAGTTAGAAATGGAGGAAGAGCTTAACGGCACAGAAAGCACAGTCGAACCCTTGACAGTGCAAGATGTTCTCTGACAATTTGAGAACGTGTTTGAATCCTCAGATTCTCTGCCCCCGTCCTGGGATTATGAGCATTCGATAGAGCTGCACCCTGGAATGAAAGGGGTTGACCATGGGTTTCAATGGTCGGAGGGAACGGCGAAGAAAAGAATTAGAGGAGAGAGAAAAGGGAGCCATCCTACGCTTTAACCAAGTAGGTCAATTCCAACATTGAACATTTGAGAAAATCTTTTCGCATTCATATGATAGGTAGGCTACTCCACTGATTATCAATTGGTTTTGAGATGTATGTTCATACAATCTAATAAGATATCAAAATTCATTCAATCAAAAATGATATTCGGTCAAATAAAATGAAATTGTGATCCAATTTAAGATTGGTGAACCTAAAAGAGGCATCATCTTGAGAGAGCATGTTGTGGATCCATTATCGTCCAACATTAGAAAAGTGAGAAGACATCCTAGCATTTATAAAATAGTTTGGCTACTCTTTTCATCACCAATTGATTTTGAGATGGATGCTCGTACTATCGTATAGATATTACAATCTATTCTCAATGTTGTTTTAGGTTCTTAGGTAGTGGCCAACTCTTCATAGCCTTAACCTTTGTAGGGTGACTAGGGTCTGCTGCTACACCCTCTTCGGAGATTATGTGCCTAGATATTCAATTTTTTTAATGGCAAAGCTGCATTTTTTTTCATTAGCTATCAGCTTGTTGCTTCTCAAGGGTGATAATACAGCATCTGAATGATCAATGTGCCTTCCCATGCTTGCACTACACCAATATGTCATCATAAAAATACCAAGATGGAAATTCTTTAAAAATGGCTTAAGAATTTCGTTAGTCAATCCTTAGAAGGTGGAGGAGCATTACCAAGTCCAAATGGCATGACGAGAAATTTTGTAATGCCATGTCACTTGTGCGTTCTAAACGTTATTTTATGAACATCATCTTGATGGATACAGATTTGATGGGTATCCTGACTTTATATGTCAACTTTAGAGAATGCCCTTGCTTCATACATGATACAACTCATCAAACAACTTGTCAACAATGGGTATTTGGAATTTATTAGGTATTGTGGCCTTGTTGAGAGCCCAATGGTCAATACCAACCACCAACTTCCATCCTTCTTATGTACTCTAACAAAACCAGATTTGAGAATGCACTACTACTACTGGGTCTTATTATTCCCAAACTCAGCATCTCCTTAATCCGATTCCAATTTTTTGAAACCGAGGGTACCTATAGGGCCTCACGTTCACTGGGCAAGAGTTGGGCATCAATTTAGTTTTGTGATCATGTTCTCTAAAAGGGGTAACCTTAAGACACAGTATTAAAGACGTTCACTTTTTTTTAATAATTCCAGAATCTCAGTAGGTAAGCAATCTTGATTCCCCTCCATAGATAAGTACCCCACGTTTAATTCAACAAGAAAATCTTGCTTTTCAAACTTAAGCGTTATATTCAATAATTTTAAAGGTACCTGGGAGCATACTAGGGTCGAATTTCCTTTAAGTAAGATTTCAGACTTCCCAAGCTTGAACTTTATCTCCAGGTTGGTGATCTATTTTAACCTCGGCAATAATTGAGAGCCACTGTACTTTGAGTACCACATCCACACTTCCTAACTGTATTGGAAAAAAATATTGTACGACCAAAACTTCCCAAGATTCAGTATTACATCCCTGCAAATTTGAGTTCTTCTTATTGATGCCCATGTGCCCACCATCACATCGTACCCTTCACTCTCGCTAACACGTAATTTCAGCGAGTCAGCCATTGAATTCAAGATGAAATTGTGGGTCACTCCCCTTAAGCAATATGTTCTTGAATCTTCAAGGTTTTCGAGTTGTCGTTCCCGGTCATCAATTGTAAAGCCACCTCTTCGATTTCTTCATTGGTCTTTGTTTCAATTTCACAAGAGCTGGAATCAATTTTCTGCAATGATGTATCTTCTTTCAATTCATAGACATGTACGACCATAAAATGTAGTTCTTGGCTTTTTCATTTGTGCCCTGGAAGAATCGTTCTTCACAATGAAAATGTTATTCCCTTTCTTAACTAATATGAATCTCCATTGTTGATGGTTTCATGAGAGGGGTGAAGAATCTTGAAAGTTGAAGCTTGTTTCCTTCACGACGTGGGACATTTTTAATGCAATTTGGATTGACTGAAAAACCCAAGTAGTCGTGCCCATCTCAATCATTGTAGCTTGCAGGTTTAGGATTTCGAGGGGCTTCATTGTCGGGTCCTTGGCATCAATGTGGGTTGTTTGGCCTCAACCTTTTGATCGTATTCCATGATTGGGATCAGCCTACTCATTGGGCCCAATCTTAACTCTATTTTATTATCCTCCATCCACAAACTTACCTTCTAAAGAGGCCTCATCCAACGCTAGGGTTGACAACAAATCCTCAAATTGTGCCTTATTCTTTCATGGTACCCTCGTGCTTCAATGCCAATAATCTCCCGTTAGCAATCCCAACCTTTGATGGCAAGAATGCCAGATTAGCTCTCTCCAAAAATCTGTCCAACAAAGAATCAAAATTTGCTTGTCAGCCCAGTTATAAAACTTGAGAGTTATTCCTTCTCAGCAAAGAATGGCCCCCTCCAATTTCTTTGCTTCAGTAAAACGATTAAGAGAAAAATAATGGGCAACTTGCTGCACCCAATCTTGTGTGGATTGCCCCCTCCAAAACTGATACTTTGAGTTTTCGAAGCCACAAATCAAAGACAGGAACCAATGCTTGTTCCAGGTTCGTTTCCTTTTTCTCTTTCCCTTGTACAACATTAATCAAGAGGTTCCTTAAATTTTTGATGAAAGTCGTATGGTTCTTGTTTTCGTTGGATTCTATTATCTTTACTGTTTCTTGAACTGCAATTGAAATTGCTTCTGTAATTTTATTGGAGACAGCCGAATAAATATCCTCTTTCATTGTCTACCACTATGTTTCGATCACCCTTCAACTTTACCCATTTTCTACACCAGTAGCTCCATATAACCCTCCATTCTAATAGTCATTTTTCAGGACTCGAATGCTCTAATCCAAAAAATGATAGAATCAGGCTACATTAAAAACACAGTACACACACCGTTGTGACAACAAGGAACCTGGCCTTTTATTCAACTCTTCGTCGAGTTTTATAATCTATTCTTCATCCTCATACAAGAGTTAACTGCATTTAAAAGGCTAACCTACAGTACAGCCCTACCTAACTAACTCGACTAACCGATAAAGAGAACCCCGCAACTAACTATTGTTAGAATTAGTCAGGTTACAAAATCTTACTCTCTAAACCTCCTTTGGTAGACCCAACTCAGAGTAATTGGATGTCTATCACTAATGGTCAACAATCTATAATTCTCTAAGAAACAACTCGGATACCATATGAACCGTAATAACTGATAAGGAGCATACTGAATATATGTTATAAATTAGAATAATGCATATATAAATATAGAAGATAGCCCTAACCTAACATGTACAATTACGATAGAGATAAACTCCCCTACACATTAAGGGAGCCCTACATTTTGGCTATGTGGCACATTAGGTGCCACATAAATTTAACAACTTTTAAATATTTTGTTTTTAAGCTAAATTTGTGTGGCACCTTAGCTAAAATGTAGGGCTCTCATACACATTTATGTGCAGGGAAGTTTTACTCATTACGATAAAGGACTAAATATTTCTACGCTGCAACAAGGATCATAAAAAAAGAATCTTTATAAACCTTATAATAGCATGTTCTCTCTTTCAGATTTGCAAACAGTTTTTACATAGACACGTTCCGCCTATCAAAAAAACTGAATAAAAGATGGTATATAAAAAATGCTTAATATGTTATCATCACAAAGGAAAAAATAAAATAAATAAAGCTTTTATTACTTTCAGCTAAGCTAGTGAACACAAAACTTCTCATACCTGCCCTTGAAATGAAGAAAGGAGGAAGCTCTCCTAAGGCAGTCCCAATACCCCAGAGAATTGCCTCGATCTGAACCATTGGCAAGATGCTACTGAGTGGAACTCGTGAGCTGAAAACTGGAGGTCCAAAATCTGAGCAATCCTTCTCAAACCAGGATGGACCTCTTTTCAATTGAATTGTGTCATAAACAGCACTCTTCAAGTCCACTCGACCACACTGCACCGCCTTTATAGTGAAAAACCCAATATGTGGCCCCAGATAAAGAACAAAAGTATGAAGGCCAGACCCTGAAAGTAAAATGATAGGGAGTGAACTCAAATAACAATTGAAGTACTGAATCAGATGCTTAACTTGAATCAAACAACATCAATTACCAAGACCAATTGATGATGCAACTCCAAGGATCACCCACCACAATCCATAGTCAAAGTATTTTATAATCTCCTCAACATGCTGCAAGAACATAGAAGAATTATTTGAAAAAATAATTGCCAGAAAATTAGAAGGGAATGGAGAAATTAAAACAAAATGTCAACATTTACAAGAACAGAAATAAATTCACTTCCTGAATATAAAAGTACATAAGTCAATTAATGAAGAGATATATCTCCACTTCAATCAAACAATATTTATTTAGGACATTCTCCATTTCTTCTTTATCCACATTTAACAGTTCCTATAAACACTTCCAAATTCCAACCTCTTCTGTCATATCGCATCTCTACTGGATTGATTCATTATCTATCTGATGTACTATAGTTCCAGAATTTTCAAGGCTATAAGTAATATCAGCTCTCAAGAGCCTGCAGAAAACAGGCAGGAATTTGAACACCCATGATATGACAATGTCGAAGGAGAGAAATCATTGCCTGGAACTTATCACAATCAGGATCTACAGCATAAAGTTAGGGATAGTGCCGATGTAAAATGCATTGCCTTGAGAATAACCTACAATTTTTTATTTATAAAATATATAATATCCATCTAGAAGTCTACCTACAGATGAAGGATGTCAAATCACCAAATAAACAATCTCAAAGATACTTTAAAATGTCATCATAAGAATCTATTACAATTCATCCTTAATAGAATAGTACTTACAGATGCATAAAATATATGGTCTAATGTACACACATGGTTGAAATGAGAATATGTGAGGCAAATATGGACACGTATTGTTGAAATAAGTGAATTTGTGAAGCTATAATGAACTAAAAAATGAAGAGATACCTTCTCATGTGGCCCTTCAATAGTTAAAATCAGAATTCCAGCTGCCCCAATAATCAAGTTTAAAAGCAAAAGCCAACCACCTTTCGCTAAAATGTATGCTATCGAGTGTTTGCTATATTGAAGAACACCCAATATGAAAAACTTCAATGTTTTGAACGGTTGATTTACCAATGTCAAATTTTCAAGATCTTGTTTGTGCTTCCTACGTAGTTCTGCAAATTACAGCAACTTCATCAAGTAATAAATTGCAATGAGAGTGACTCCAAGTTAAGATGAAGATAACTGAATAGTAGTTTTCATTAGATCAAACTGAAGAAACAAGATCGAAACCGAATGCATTTCTGATTTAGCTTCATTTCTAGTACGCCACATATCCGGGACTAATATTTATATTTTCAAATTTGTTTGAAACTAACCAGTACCCTCAATCCATCAACGCCCCTAATTCCCCGTGAGAATCACTTCATTAAAACACTGCAGCTATCACCAGCCTCAAGTCTCTCTTAAAATATAGATTAAAAAATTTTAAAATACGGAGAATCAAAATCTCGATTTACAACAGCGTAGTTCCCTTCTTGTGGATACAGGTCTTACAATGAAAGTCAATGGGGCAATTAGATAGTAATAGATAAAACAAGCTTCCAAAATCAAAGGCCCTAATTTTCATTAACTATTCTTGTATCAAAGATTGGCCGAAGAAAAGAGAAATTAGGAGAGATAGAAAACACATGCCTGAAATGGATACTTCCGATTCATGAGAAGCAATGAAAGGTGCTTCTTCACCAGTTCCCATTCCAAAAATTGCAAGTAGAAGACAGTATCGAAAAAGAGGAGAAAAACGGAAACAAAAATCTTCTAACTCCAACCTTGTTCCTTGTATAGAGAGGAAAATAAATGGTACCACGCAAATCAGAGATCGACGAGAATCATGTCGAAAATGAAGAGGAAAAAAGTGGTTGACAAATTTCAAAAGTCAGCATCTATTCTAGCAGATCGGAACACGAATGGTGAATAGAGAGAGAAAAGAGAGAAAAATCGAAATCGTTTTGAAATGAAGATTCGCTGCAATCCTTCTCTGTCCCTTCGAAGATCGAACCTTCGTTCTTTTACCCCCATTATTCGTTTTCCCATTGCTAGCTTTTGTTTCTTGCAATTTTTTTTTTTTTTTTTTTTTTTTTGAAAAGGAACTTTTATAAATCAATCAAAGAAACCACTAATATAGCCCTCCCCACAGTGGAGGCTACAAAGAGGGAAGAATCCCCTCAAAAAAATGTCCTATTCTCCTCTCACGGAGGAGAAAAGTTCCATACAACAGAAGGTTTAGGAGAGTATTTGGCTAACAAATCAGCGACCATGTTACAAGATCTATTGCAAACCCAAACCCGAGTCGTTACCTCCCCCCCCCGAGGGAGAGGCTTTGCCCCTGTCCGCCAACTCCATCGCCAACTGGTAGGCACTTTTCACCGAAAAGCACCCTTTTGAACAATGATTCCACATGATTTCATCTTTACTACCCGACTCACAAAGGGGTGTAATCAATATCACATCTGCATCCTCCACACATAAATTGATTCTAACCACCTCCTCCCTCCACCTGCCTCCCCCATCAATGAGCTCCGCGACATACCTGTTTTCACTATAACGTGCCCCTACCCAGGTGTCCCTGGTTCCAACCCGCGCCCCGGCCACCCCATTGAGACCTCCTTCCCAAATGCCTTTTTCCTCCCCACCTCCGTCGTTCGCACCGAAACTCCCCGGGTCTACACTCATTCCCTTACCCCCCCCTTAGGTTCCCAACCCAACAGATCTCTCTCTCATCATTGATTTCCCCCATGTACTTAAACTCGCTAAGTCCCCAATCCCTAAATCCTTCACCCGGTCTATACCCGTGTTCTCCCCTCGATCGTCCAAAGTCCACGCCCCCACCCACAGTTGTCGGCATCTCGAAACGTGAGATCCCCGACCATCTTCACCTATCCTGACCCCCTCTCGGCTCCATCTCGTACCCATCACCCGTTGACCCGACTCCACCCCTAAACCAGATGCCTAACCCGCCACGACCGTTAGTATTGTTGCCGCTGCCGCCACCACCTGCTGACCCCGCCCCACTCACGACCATGCTGCCAGCGTTCGGACCCACCTCGCTAGCGGCCACCGTGCTCGCGCTACCCGAGGCCACCTGCGCGCCACTGGCCTCACCCACCGGTGTCGTTTACTGCGCCACTGCCGGCGGTACTGTGCCGGTCACCCCGCCTCCACTCCCGGCTGTCCCTACGCCCACCATTTCAGTGCTCACGGGATGCTTCTCTGCCTTCCGATCGAACCTCTCCCTCCATTCTTTTTGCTCCGCCATTTGCGCCACCAAGAGTTCCAATGTCTTCGTCATCGAATTGCGAGTTTCCCTCAATTCCTTCTTCAAATCTTTAACTTCCTTTTCCAAATTCGGATCTTTCGCTGCCATGGATCGACGGCTCTAATACCAAATGTTATCAAGTCTATTCAAGGAAGAAGAAGAATAATTAAATTAGTAGTTATTATTAATTAGTTTAATTGTTAATTGTTATTATAGGTTTATTTTAATTATCTATTTTGGTTTATTTAGGTTTTCTTATTTAATTAGGATAGTAGTATTTCTATTTAATTAGGATAATAGTATTTCCTTGATCAGTTAGGTTTAGGGATTAGGTTTATTTTAAATAGGAGTCA
Source organism: Cyclanthera cordifolia (assembly GCA_037832605.1). Classification (NCBI taxonomy): domain Eukaryota; kingdom Viridiplantae; phylum Streptophyta; class Magnoliopsida; order Cucurbitales; family Cucurbitaceae; genus Cyclanthera; species Cyclanthera cordifolia. The sequence goes on along the minus strand of JBBMEG010080513.1, from coordinate 1,588 downwards.
TTAGGTAATTGTAAGGTAGCAGATTTCAAAACGTTTTGGTATTCCTGCTGGAATTAGGGAGAGGACAAGCCTCTGGAAAACTTGTGACTATCTATTCAATTTCAATTTTCATCTTCTTTATGTTTTTCGTTATTTTTCGATCTTGAATCATGACATTTGGTATCAGAGCCGTCGATCCATGGCAGCGAAAGGTCCGAATTTGGAAAATGAAGTTAAAGATTTAAAGAAGAAATTGAGGAAAACTCGCGATTCGATGACAAAGACGTTGTAACTCTTGGTGGCACAAATGGCAGAGCAAAAGGAATGGAGGGAGAGGTTTGATCGGAAGGCGGTGAAGCAACCCGCAAGCATTGAACCGGTGGGCGCAAGGACAGCCGAGAGTGGCAGCGGGGTGACCGGCACAGTACTGCCGGTGGTGGCGCAGCAAACGGCACCGGTGGGTGAGGCCAGTGGCGCACATGTGGCCTCGGGTAGCTCGGACAGGGTGGCCGCGAGCGGGGCGGGTCAGCAGGTGGTTGCGCCGACGGCAATAATACCGATAGTCGTGGCGGGTCAGGCGACTGGTTTGGGGGTGGAGTCAGGTCAACGGGTGATGGGTACGGGATGGAGCCGGGAGGGGGTCGGGGTTGGTGGAGATGGCTGGAGATCTCGCGTTTTGAGATGCTGACAACTTGGGTGGGGGCGTGGACTTTGGACGATCGAGGGGAGAACACGGGTTTAGACCGGGCGAATGATTTAAGGATTAGGGACCAAGCGGGTTTGAGTATCTGTGGGAAATCAATGCTGAGAGAGAGATCTATTGGGTTGGGAACCTGAGGGGGGGGTAAGGGAATGAGTGTAGACCCGGGAAGTTTCAGTGCGAACGACGGAGGTGGGGAGGAAGAAGGCATTTGGGAAGGAGATCTCAGCGGGGCGCCCAGGGCGCGGGTTGGAACTAGGGACAGCTGGGTAGGGGCACGTTATGTGGATAGAGGGGGAGCATTTAACCCAAGGGAGAAAAAGTTGAAGATGCCTATCTTTAAGGGGGAACCGGGGGAGGACGTTCGAGGGTGGATTCACAAGTGTGAGCGATACTTCTACATGAATCGCTTAGCTGAGTTGGAAAGGGTAGAGGCAGCCGTGATGTGTTTAGAAGGGGAGGCCCTAGATTGGGTTTACATAAAATTACAACCTTATCAATCATCGCTCGGCCATTTCAAACACCCGAAGTTGGCACCAAGGGTCAATCGTCCATATTTGATTTTAGCTAGAGTAAGCAAGGTCGCTTACAAATTAGATTTGTCAAGCAACGTTCGAATTCATAATGTACTACATATCTCAGTATTACGAAAAGTAGAATGGATCAACGTACCGAGATTTCCAGCACCAGCAGATTTACGTTATGATTTGAGTATGCAGTGCTCACCACGAGCGATATTGGGTATGCGCGGAGGACAAAGAGAGGATGACTGTGTCGAAGTGTTGATTGGATGGGAAAGGGCTTCAGATGCAGATACGACGTGGGAGGAAGTTGAAAATATCAACCTGTCATTCCCTGACTTTCACCTTGAGGACAAGGTGAAGCTTTGGGGGGCGAGTATTGATACGC
>JBBMEG010080512.1:0-11417 GCA_037832605.1 Cyclanthera cordifolia | reverse complement strand
CACATGAGCTATAAATGGGAATAGGGTAGGAATAAGGCAAGCCTAAAGTTGTAAGTTCCAATTGCACTTGTATCTCATTACAATGTTCTTCATATATAAATTATTTTCCTCCTTTTACTCACAAAAAACAAAACAAAACCTCCTGCATAATACTCAAATATCTCTTTAATCAAGTAGAAGATTTCAAATAACTCGACAAGCCGAATAATCCAAGCAATTTATCTCAATTTAACCGATTGAGAAGGGTTATCAACTTATTTGACTTGAGTTACGTTCATATAAATAAAATTTTCATAAGTTGTGTTGCAACCTAAATTAATTTGATTAATCTGATCTAACTTTAATTTAGAATTAATTTTAAAAAATATTTTTTATGTGTAACATAATTGCATATGCCTATATTTATTTTATTATTATTTTTAGATTTTTTATTCTCCAATATTCTTTAAAATATTTTTAATTCTTTAGAGCGTGAATGTATATATTATGATATAAATAGAAGTTGTATTATTAATAGAAGTTATTATTTTGATTTCTTATAAAAATTGAAAATAAATACTAAATTATTTATTTGTTTTATGAAAGTCTAATTAATTTCATTGAAAGGGTTAGCGGCATGTTGGTTTGGTTAATTGGTTGTAATTCAATTCAACCTCACGGTCACGGGTTCTATCCTAATTGTATAATGTATGACTAATTTGATGAAAAATAACTTAATACCCAAAGTTTCAAAAGATGGTTGTATTCATGTCGAGAACCACCCGGATCATGAGTGTTTAGTAACCAGGCAAGAACAAGAGTGTGCTTATCTGAAGTTTGCAGCTTTGGAGGAAGAAGTGCAAGGAATGGCGGAAAGTTTGTGTTGCCTAGTGGAATTACTCTGACAACCTCCTTCGCTCAGACAGCCTTCACTGGAAACCAGCAAGCATCGTAGGAGGCGGTGAGGCGACAACCTATCAAGAAAAAGGCTGCCGTATAGAAGTCAGTGCTTTTGGTTTCGGTGACGGATCTACGGATCCTGTAAAACACTTAGATTCCTATCGAGCATGGTTGGAACTCCATGAAGTTCGAGACGCAATCAAGTGCCGGAGTGTTTTCATTTACTCTCACGGGACCGACCAGAAGATGGTTCAGGCAGCTCAAGAGCAAATCTATTGCCTCGTTCAGAGAGCTAGGAATAAGGTTCAGACATAAGATAATGCAACAGATGTTCTAACTAAAGTAGTGATCAAAGCTAAGTTTGATCAGTTTCTCAGTTTACTCAGAGTAATAGACAATCCGGTCAACTAACAAAGCAAAGTAAGAAAAGGAACCAGGTATTAAATCAAGGTGGAGAATTTGTTATGTGATTTAAAACAAGGTCATTCAAACTCACTTCTTATGAAGAGGTTGAACAACTTCGTTTGAAAGGTTGTTATACTAAACCTATCAACAGCCAAGCTGAAGCAACAATAAACAGTTTCTTATCCGTTTATTACAAACAAGCTTTTCTACAACCACCTAAAAGTTCTAACCTCTTATAGCACTACATATAGCTTGTATAAATAAGAACATTTAATCTCAGTTAAGGAGTGAGTGTAGTATCAGTAGAAATACATGTGTGTAAAAAGAAATGATGAACTGAAATACAAATGAAGTTATCTGGTGTTCCCGTGAACGTAGGCTCTTTTAGCCGAAACATGTAAATCTCATTGTTTTCTCTATTTCTCTTTGGTCTCTCTTATTTTCTCTTGATCTCACATGCATTTTAACTTACAAGAAAAAGTAAGAAATAAATTAAGAAGAGAAATAAGAAGGAAAAGTAAAGGAGTAAAAGAAAAGCAAGAAATAGAGATCAAATTTACCTTTAGTAGGTTTTCAAGATCGGCACCTTTGTTTCAAGACTGATGCGAGACTCAACGACTTAGAAAGTGATGATTCTGATAAAAGGTTATCAGAATCATCCTTGTTGAAGTCAAGATCCTTGGAAGCATGTCGAAGACGAACGAAGTTCTGGTGAGAAATCGCCAGAACTCCGTTCATCTCTGAAGAAGAGGAGACGAAATGGTTTGAACACTGAACATAATAGGGTTTTGTTTGCAAGGCAGTAGTGGAAACAACGTGGAGAACATGACAAGCCAACTGACAGAGACCTAGGGATAGTGGCATAATCTGAGCATTAGATGAGATTTACCACATCCATCCTGGTCGTCCATTCTCGAACAGTTCAACATCTCTCATTTCAAATTTTCGTTCCAAAACCAAAAACTATGGTTTGGTTTAAATGCTCTTTCTTGGTTTGGTTCTTTTATTTGGGACTCAGCTTGGTAAACTGGGCTCTTATTCTCAAAGTTTATCTAAGCCCATTTATTTATTGTATTTATTATTAGGCTTATCTCACCATTATTGGGTCTTCAATTTGGTATCAGGGCCAAGTTCTTGGCGAGAGGAAGCCTGCAAGAAAGCAAGAAACATGGGAGTAAATTTCAAGAAAGAAGTTTTTGAAGAAAGAAGTATTCACAGAGAGAAGATGGCAACCTCCACAAAGTACGAAATTGAAAGATTCAATGGCACTGGAGATTTTACACTTTGGGCAAAGAAGATAAGGATCATTTTGATCGCATAGAAAGTTGTAAGAGCTATTGAGGCACCCTCAAAGGAATCCTCCTCAATTTCAGAAGATAGTAAGAAGGAAATGGAGGACATTGCGACTACAACAATTATGATAAATCTTAGTCACACTGTTTTCAGATATGTAATGGATGAAGAGTCGATTTACAAGGTATAGCTCAAACTTCACAGTCTCTTTGATAAGAAAATTTTACCTAATAATCTTTATGTGAGGGAGAGGTTGTTTTCTTTTAAAATGAATGCTTCCAAAAGTTTAACCGAAAACTTACATGATTTTAAAAGGCTCGTATCTGAGTTTGCAAGTTCAGGAGAGAAATTAAGTACAAAGAGCGAAGCTGCTATTCTCATAAACTCCATCCATGTCACATTCAAGGATGTGAGAATTTCCATAAAGTATGGAAGAGACAATGTCAACCTTAACACTGTGATCAATGCTTTAAAGTGCATGGAACTTTAAATCAACACTGAGAATAAGTCAGGAGGAAGGGCTGAACCGTTGTACTCGAAAGGCAAAAACTACTCAAAGAGGCAGAAGTATGGAAATGAATGCTACAAGGCAAAAGACAAAGGAGCACTAAAATGCTTCATATGTCACATGGGCACTTTAAAAGGGATTGCCCTGAAAGGAAAGATGACTACAAGAGGAATTCTAAGAAGGAATACTACAATAAGGGTCATTACAAGAAGAACGCCTATTATAAGAAGGACTCTAAGTACATAAGTAATTCCTCAAATGAGAACAACAAATCAGATACTGCTCTTGGTGAAGGATGGATGAATTATTCTGAAGTGTTGGTTGTAGACAACACTCAATCCATGGAGGAGAAAACTGACTATAATGGAGACTAGGTCTTGGACTCAAGATGTACCTATCACATCACCTCAAACAAGGCATGATTTATTTATTATAAATCATGGGAGGGAGACTCAGTTTACATAGGAGACAATCACACTTGTAAAGTGATAGGGATTGGCTCAGTAATTCTAAAGCTCCAAGACAACAAAGATATTCTACAGAAGAAGGTTAGGTATGTACCTAAAATCAGGAGAAATCTGATTTCCTTGGGAATGCTAGATGAACAGGGTTGCACTTTTATGGGAAAATGTGGCAGTCCTCAAATTCTAAAGGAAGGCAAGGAAGTCATTTTTGGGAAAAGGCACAATGGCTTGTATTACTTAAGGGATGTAGCAGTGTCAAGTCATGCACTAGTTGCAAAATCCTCAAAACTAGAAGACCTAGAGCTGTGGCATAGAAGACTGTCACATATCAGTGAACAGGGCCTAGCCGAGCTGACTAAACAAAGGCTTATAAAGAACACAGGGACCAAGATGTTGAGATTCTGTGGGTACTGTGTATTTGGAAAAGCCAAGAAGGTCAAATTTTCAAGAAGGGAGCATAATACCAGAGCCATACTGAATTATGTAAATGCTGATCTTTGGGGACCAGCACAGACACCCTCTTGGAGTGGAGCAAGGTACTTTCTATCCTTGATTGATGACTATTCTAGAAGATTTTTTTTATTTACTTCATATAGTCTAAGGATCAAACTTTTTCTAAATTCATTGAATGGAAAACTAAAGTTGAATTACAAACTTATAGAATGGTGAAGTACCTAAGGACTGATAATGGTTTAGAATTCTTAAGCAATGATTTTGAAACCTTTTGCTCTAAGATGAGAATAACTAGACACAAGACAGTTCCCTATACTCCTCAATAAAATGGGGTTGCTGAGAGAATGAACAGGACCATTTTGTAAAGAGTGAGCTGTATGCTCTCAGAGGTCAAGGTTGCTGGAGAATTCTGGGCAGAGGCAGCTTCTACAGCTGTCTATACCATTAACAAAAGTCCTAGCACTGCCATTGACTACAAGCCTCCATTGGAAAGATGGACAAAGGTACTCCCTAACTTGTCTAATCTAAAAGTTTTTGGGTGTACAATATACATTCACAGGAGACAAGGTAAGCTGAAACCTAGAGCCTTGAAGTGTATGTTTCTGGGCTATCCTAAGCGATCCAAAGGCTTCAAACTTTGAGACTTTACAGACAACAGGTGTTTGGTTAGCAGAGATGTGATATTCAAAGAAGAAGAATTCTATATGAATTCATTCATTGAAGTGGAGAAGGAAGGTTCTAAACTCTATGAAAGCTCTAGTCCTAAGGTGAAGGTTGTAAGAGAAGTGAGCCACCTAAGACCAACAGAGGAAGAAGCAGAGGATTCACCAAGAGCTTCTCAAGAGAACTCTGGGATTGCACAACAAGAAGAACAACTCTCTAGTTTAGCCTTCAAAGCACAAAGACCCAGAAGACAGACCAGACCTCCTGTAAGGTATGCTCAAGTTGACTTTGCAGAAGACTTGACTAACATTTAGGATGAGCCACAATCCTATGAAGAAGTGCTACCTAGTAAAGACAAATCCAAGTGGCTAGAAGCTATGAAGAGTGAGATGCACTCTCTTAAGAAGAACAACACGTGGAACCTTGTGGAACTTCCTAAAGGAAAGAACACTACTCCTTGCAGATGGTTCCTCGAAAGAAAGCCAATTGGATTAGCTGAAGCATTTAAGTTTAAAGCCAGGTTAGTTGCAAAGGGCTTTAAACCGAAGGAAGGCATTGACTATATTGAGATTTTTTCACCAGTAGTAAAGCACGCCTCCATTCGAATTCTACTTGCATTGTAGCTTGTGAAAACCTAGAGCTGGAACAGATGGATGTCATAACTACTTTTCTACATGGAAACCTAGAGGAAGTTTTGTTCATGGATCAATTAGAAGGGTTTATGGAAGGGAAAGAGAAATCACTAGTTTGCAAACTCAACAGGTCACTATATAGACTCAAACAAGCACATAGATGCTGGTACAAGAGGTTGGATGAGTTCATACTCAGGGTTAATTTCTATAGACAGAGTTAGGTAACTACATAGATGCATGTGTTTACTACAAAAAGATAGAGTTAGGTAACTACATATATTGATTGATCTATGTGGATGACATGTTATTGTCTGATAAACTGTTGGAAACTTGAAGAAGCTATAACTACAGTTAAGTTCTGAGTTTGAAATAAAGGCCTAAGGAAGGCCAAGATAATACTTGGGATGGAAATCAGAAGAGACAGAGCTCATAAGATCTTATTTCTCTCTCAAGGGACCTACACTAAAAAGGTACTGACCAGGTTCAACATGGATAACTCAAAGCCAGTGAGCACATCCTTGACTCAACACTTTAAGTTATCAGCCAAGGACTCACCTTCAGACCAAGAAGGAAAGACTGCTATGAGTAAAGTGTCTTATTATAATGCTACAAGAAGTCTACTGTACCTAATGGTTTGCACTAGACCAGACTTATCTCATTGCTCAAGTCTGGTAAGTAGATTTATGGAAAATTCTGGCAAAGTACACTGGGAGGCAACCAAATCGGTATTGAGGTACCTAAATGGAACTAAAGATAGGAGACTACTCTACAAAAAGCCTACTTCTCACAAACTAGAGTTGAAAGGGTTTGTGGACTTAGACAATGCAGGTGATTTGGACAAGAGAAGATCATTGACCGGCTATGCTTTTCTGATTGGAGACAATATTGTGAGCTGGAAGTCTAACCTACAATCTATAGTGGCCTTATCAACTACAGAGGCTGAGCTTATTGTAGTCACAAAGGCAATCAAATAAGTCATTTGGCTTAAAGGAATCCTAGAAGAGCTAGGGTATTCATAGAGTGAAGTGGAACTGTTTTGTGACAACCAAAGTGCTATTCATCTAATCAGAAACCAGCCGTTTCATAGAAGGTCAAGCACATTGATGTGAAGCATCACTTTGTGAGAAATGTGGTTGAGGAAGGGTCAGTTACAGTTAAGAAGGTTATGACAGAAGATAATGCAGCAGGTTTTCTAACTAAAGCAGTGACCAAAGCTAAGTTTGATCACTACCTCAGTCTACTCAAAGTAGTAGAAAATCCGGTCGACTAACCAAGCAAAGGAAGAAAAGGAACCAGGTGCTAAATCAAGTGGAGAATTTGTTATGTGATTTAAAACAAGGTCATTCAAACTCACTTCTTATGAGGAGGTTAAACAACTTCGTTTGAAAGGTTGTTATACTAAACCTATCAACAGCCAAAGTGAAACAACAATACACGGTTTCTTATTCGTTTATTACAAGCAATATTTTCTACAACCATCTAAAGGTTCTAACCTTCTAAAGTGACCTATAGCTTGTTAAATAAGAACGTTTGTTCTCAGTTAAGGAGTGAGTGCAGTATCAGTAGAAATACATGTGTATAAAAAGAAATGATGAACTGAAATAAAAATGAAGTTACCTGGTGTTCCTGTGGACGTAGGCTCTTTTAGTCGAACCACGTAAATCTCATTGTTCTCTCTGCTTCTCTCTGATCTCTCTTATTTTCTCTTGATCTCACATGCATTTTTAACATACAAGAAAAATTAAGAAGGAAGTTAAGAAGAGAAATAAGAAGGAAAACTAAAGGAGTAAAAGAAAAGCAAGAAACATAGATCGAATTTACCTTTAGTAGGTTTTCAAGATCGATACCTTTGTTTGAAGACTGATGCGAGACTCAACAACTTAGAAAGTGATGATTCTGATAAAAGGTTATCATGATCATCGTCGTTGAAGTCAAGATCTCCTTGGAAGCATGTCGAAGAAGAACGAAGTTCTGATGAGAAATCGCCAAAACTCCATTCATCTCTAAACGAGGAAGGAGAGAAGACGAAATGGTTTGAACAGTGTAGAGAATAAGGTTTTGTTTGCAACTTAGTAGAGGAAACAACGTGGAGAACATGCCAAGCCAACCAACAGAGACCAGGGGATAACTGGTAGAATCTGAGCCTTAGATGAGATCTACCGCATCCATCCTGGCCGTCCATTCTTAAACGGTTCAACACCTCTCATTTCAAATTTTCGGTCCAAAACCAAAAAACTATGGTTTGCTTTAAATGCTCTTTCTTGGTTCGGTTCTTTTATTTGGGCCTCAGCTTGGTAAACTGGCCTCTTATTCTCGAAGTTTATCTAAGCCTATTTATTTTTTGTATTTATTATTGGGCTTATCTCACCATTAATGGGTCTTCAGTTTCTCTACTTGTTATATTATCAGGTGGTTAGTGTTCTTTGTTAGGGTTGTGTTCTTATGTTTTGTTGGGCTTTTAGGTTTATTGCAAAAAGGTAGTGGAAATAGGGTGGGTTAGTTGGTTTTTGTTGTTTCGCTCAGCTAAGGAACTTATTGATAAAGTCTGTCATGATCATTTGATGAATTGATTGGCCCGAGGTATGGGTGGGTCTCATCCGAGGCCTACCCTCCTCTTCTTTTTTACAAGGTCTCGTTCTTCAATGGTTCTTATGATCTTCGTGCTACCTCCAAAAGGTTTTCGATTTTCAACCAAAGTTGTGTTGATGAAGGTTTATCCGTCCTATTTGTTGAGATTTATTCATCTCGAGTTGGTTAGGACATTTGTTCAATATGGATGCTGGGTTGATCCTGATGTTTATTATTTTTGGGCTTTCTTTAGGTGGACTGACCCACCAACTTGTGGATTAGAGTATGTATCATTACTAGAGGTTTGTACTGTTGTTTCCTTTTAGCCAATGAAATTGTGTGATTTCAAAAAGAAGAAAAACAATAGGGGGCGTTTGGGGGCAGGGTGTTAATGTAATTTGGTTAACCAACCCACTATTTAACTTATTTGTTTACTGATTTGTGTATATTTTATTTATCTGTATTTACTTTACTTTCAATATTTACCACGCTTTTTTCAACATATCTTGTTATTTAAATAATATTTGTAATTATTTATATATATATATATATGTTATTTGATCTTTTTGATTATTGTTTGTTTAATCAATTATCAAATTAAATATTTTAATTGCTTTACTTGTTTGATAATCAAAAAAGTTATGTTTCCTTTATTTTTATATTTATTTTCAAACTATGTTTAATGAATTTCAAAAAAAAAACTTATTATATCACGTCATTTAATAATATTTGTAATTATTTTGATCATTTGAATGTAACAAATTTTTAATTTCATAAATAAAAAATAATAATAATAAACTTTAAATATCTTATTTTATGAATAAGAAAAAAAAGGTATTTAATAAAATTATAAAAAAAAAATTTGAAAGTGTTTTTATTTTTTTAAAACTGGAAAATGTTATTTTATGAAATAGTCAATTAAAAATATTCAATTAATTATTTAAGTTCTTTTATAACAAAAAATCTTCGTCACATAACATCAACTTTTATCTCTTGCCAACTCTACACCCATTTTCAGGTCTTCCTGCCTTAACCAAACACGCCCTCAAATAAATATCTAATAAATAATATATTTTAGCTTTATTAGATATGTGAAATTAAATAAACGAGCGTTGCTCATAAGCCTGGCTTTCTCGCTCAATTTCATTTCCGCAACGAAAGCCAAGTTGATGGTTTAACTTATAATCTAGAAAGAGCTAACCAAAAAATGCACATCTGCTAATAGTTTAGCTCCTTGAACTCGGATTGAAAACCTGGTTCCTTTCATTTGAGGTAAAAATATTGAAATATTTGAATCAACACAGATTTAAATAAACAATCAACGTCTCCCACTGGTGGCACAGTCCTCCCTTCAAAGTTTCAGATTCGAAACCTGCATGAGACATTAATTTGCAAACACCTCTTATGTCTTCAATCATTTGATATTTCTCGGTGCTAACCTAGGGGCGGGCATGGTTACCTACTTCATTTTCCCGGTAAATAAACAAATAAATAAACAAACAATCGAGGACTATCTAACGCAAGACAATTCAAGACTTTGTCCAATTATACCAAATCTCAACGTGTGAACTTAAATTAGTGGCAGTTCACCCAATTCAGAGACAAACCACAGAATAATATTCCTTTGCTCAGATGGCTTATTATTATTATTATTATTTTAGAATAGATAATTACACTGCAATCACGTCCGTCCCTAGACCAGCTACCGGAAGACGTCAAAGAAATGGAAACAACAAATTAATGTCACAAATACGTCTCGAACCTAGGATCTTACGGAAACATGCCTTAAGAACCCAAGCCTTCAATCAATTGTGTCATCCTTCAGGACGATAGCTTAATACTTGAGGCCAGCCAGTCAGAATTATTGCAAGAGAAAATAGTTTATTTCATCTTTGTCACGCCAGTCACTACCATAAACCATACAGAAAATCTTAGAATCCTTGGAAACTTTTCCAAAACTATCTACACCATTAATTTATTCCAGAACCTAGAAAATCCCTGGAAATAGGAAAAGAAAAAAAGGTAAAAGGAGGGTTTGATAATGTCACCCCCTATGCCTACGATAGAGTGACAGTCCAATTCATCTTATCTTCGATAAGTCCCATTTGTAAACTGGTAAGCACAGAATAGAGTTGCTGTGAAACAACTCCAACACCATCTCCATAAGATTTCCTGCAAAATCCATCCATCAAATCAAACCACAAGAAGAATGTATTCATGTCTAACACTCCAAATAAAAAAACCCACGTGACCATATCATTTGCCCCTACTACTCAAGCAACTGAGGTAACTAAATGGAGATGCATATTAGAGTCAGGAATATGAAGGGTAAAATGATACTTGAGTTGTCATTCTCTTATTGGTTCATATATACACATAAAGAGTCCAGCTAACAAGAAAAACAGAAAGTAAAAACAGTCTAACAGCCCAACTTATTACTCTAACTACATCAGTTGAGTAAGGATTAACGTGTGCTAACACATATCTAATAATAGATCTCAATCTAGTCAATCAATTTCTCATTTCGCCCACTTAAGAGTGAGCTACACTATAGGGGTAGATCACACATTGAAAAAGATAAGAAGACCTCTTAGCTTTATAATATAGGTTGACTATTCTCATTGTTAATTGGGTTTAAAGTAAACTAAATCTAATATGTTATACTAACCTAACAAACACGTCAACGATTATTTGATCCAATAAAAATGAAATTGGAATCTGATTTTAGTGAACTAAAGATATTATTATCTTAGGGAACATGTTCAAGATCCCGCATTAGAAAGAGAAAACTTCCCTTTCGTAAGATAGGTAAAGGCTATTCTCGTTGATGGAATACTAATCTAATAGTAATTTCTTCTAATACAAAACGTGTACTTGTTAGGGTACATTATTAGTCTAATAGTGATTATGATTGTGGGTGAAGAAGTAATATATTATTAATATAAATAGCATGAGTAGGTGTTGTTACGGTATGAAAAGAGCTTGTAAGATCTTAGGGAGATTCGTCATCTCGAATTGACTTGTCATCAATCAAATTTTCGTATTTCCTTTTTTATTATTTCTTTGTTAGGAAACCCATACAATACTTTCAATCAGAAGGCATCAATTTCCTAAGGGCGTGTTTGGGGGGCCGGGTTAGGGTGGGTTACACTAACCCACTCTAGCCCAACGCGTAGTCCGATGCACCTTTTTTATTCTTTTTTCTTTTTTTTTCATTTCTCTTTTCTAATCAACTATACCTATCATATTAATTATCTTCAATTTTTTTATACAAAAAAACAATCTCCATAACATCACCTCAACTTTTATCTCTTCCCAACCTACACTCCAAACACATACTTACTAACATTTTTCTTCCCTTCCCAATCCCGGTGTAGCCAAACGCGCCCTAACTACTCATCCCATTATCTTGTTCTTGCTGTGTCAAGATACTGTTTATGCAATGAAAGTCAGTTCCAAATTTTACCTTTCTCCGAGATATGTGACGCTGCCCACAGGTGATACAACCACTGCTGTTCCCGTACAAAATACCTCGTCAGCTTCAAGTAATTC
>JBBMEG010080509.1:0-11420 GCA_037832605.1 Cyclanthera cordifolia | reverse complement strand
AATACACTTATTTAATTTTTATTTTTAATATTTCCATATGGATGGTATAAAAAAAATACATTTATTTCGATTATTAACTACATAATTATATTAAACCTACACAAAATGTAAAACGACGTTTGTACATTATCATACGCTTAATACTCGCATTCTAAGCCACTACAACCGTACGGACTAACTAACCAATAGCTGCTCGCCAACTGGCAACTCAGGCATTTGAGGCCCCACGTGGAACACTCTCGGCTCGGCTTCATCACTAGCCGCGGCTTTTCTCCTTTTAGCCGAGCCGTTAGCCAAAGCACGGGAAGGAATAACCAAACCATGTTCTCGGCGGCGGGCCGAGATTCTGATAGGCGGCGGGTCGCCGGAGCCAATGCGGTTGGGGAAGTTAAGGAGAGCTTTAGAGCCGCGCATTCTAAAGGCGGCTCGGTCGTAAGCCAAAGCCGCATCCTCAGCCGTCTCGTACGTGCCGAGCCACACGCGCGCGCCGCTCTTCGCCGGATCTCGAATCTCCGAAGCGAATTTCCCCCACGGCCGTCGCCGCACACCGCGGTAGCGCCGCCCCGTGGCATCCAAAGGGTCCGCCGCATCCACCGCCGCGGACGGCGGAAAGGGGTGGGATTTGACGGCGGAGGGAATCTCCGGTAGATGGAGGGAATCGAGAGGGGAGAGGCCAAAAACGACGGCGTCGTGAAGGGAATTGAAAACAAACATATCGTGAGAATCGTTGAGTTTTAGAGACAAATCATCACATTGAGTGGTTAAAGAAGAGAAGAGATCGGAATAAATTAAAGGGGTTTTTATGCAGAGAAAATTTGGGTAATTAAAGACATCATGTTGGATCTCCATTTAAATTCCAAAAAAAAAAGAAAAGAAAAAAAGTTGGATATGTTTATGAGAGAGATAAGAAAAGAGATGGGATTTATAGAGGAATTTATAATTTCTATTTCTTCACTCTCTAGTGGTGTGGAAGAGGGCAATAATGACATGAGCAAGTGGACTCTTAATTTATTTTTCTAATGTATTTGTGGATTAAAATATGTATTTGTCTTGCAACAAAATAGTTTGCCATGGTGATGAAAGGCTTGGCGGTGAAAGAGGGAATCAAGCATATTCAGAAGTTTGTAAAGATTGCTCAGGTAATCTTGGTGGAATCACTCCGGTAGTCTTATTGACATTGTCCGCAGAATTTCTCAAGATCTTTTTGACAACAACAATGTTCTTGAGGATGTTTTTGATTTGATTCATCGATTTTAGGGGATTTCGCTTTCTTTTAGTAAGCCAGATTGTAACGAGTTCCAGATTTGCTGGCTAACCCATCCGGTAGTGCCAGCTCTTTTCCGGTGTGTTTATTTGATTTTTTTTTTCAGCTTGTGGTAAGGAGAATTGTGGTTGGAGGAAGAGTCTCCTTAACATGCTTGCTTTAGTGTTGTTTGAGCTTCTAAGTCCCTGTTTTCTAATTTTTTCAATAAGATCTACCTTCAAAAAAAAAAAAAAAAATCTATAAATTGATTTGAAAGTGACTATTTTATATATATATATATATATAAAATTTTAAGAGGTGTTAGAAAGTAGAATTAAAGTAAAGAGAAGAAGACTTAGTGAAAATGAGTGTTATGTCAGTCACCTACATAATTGAACAGTAGAAAGTAAAAAAAAAAAAGTCTTATGATGCAATAAATTAATTTGACTTGACTTGAAGTTGGCTTGACTTTATTAATTTAATATAAGACTTACATATACCAAGTAAAGTACTGCTTCTCAAATACAATTATCTACTTTGATTTATATCATATGATGCAACATAGAATCGCATATTATTTATCCAAAACGATTACCTTATGCTTTCTGATCTACTGATGATTTGACTAAATCTTCAAAAAATAATAAATTAATTATTGACTTAAAATTTATAATGAGAATTATGGTCCCATGTTTTGATTGAAATTTTAAAAGAATTTAGAATGATGATTTGTTTTAAATAATTAAAAGTAACGATACGAACAATTTATTTGAATATATTTTTAAAAATATTTAAAATTAGTATTTAAAATAAATATTTATTTAAAAAGTAATGATTAATATCGATTGTCGTCAAAAATTTATTTTAAGAATATTTAAAATTAGTATTTATAACGAATACCCGTCAAAAAAAATTGTTTGGTTGCAGTTTTTAAAAATATTTAAAAATTAATATTTAGAAGGGAGATTTACTTTCAATATTTAAAAGTAATAAATGCATTCAAAACTTAGTTTGGATATATATTTTTTATGAATTATTATTATTATTATTATTATTTTCTTTATCAAATTTACCTAATTCTTTTTAAGAATTGTGTCCATGATCTTACATTTATTCTTACCTTAAATTTAATAGATGTCTAAAGTAGGTAAAGTGCAAGAAAAGGATGTCCCTTTTTTACTTTTTAAATTTTAATTATTAATGATTGTTTTTACCTTTTTATTTAGAAAAGAAAGGAAAAGAATCATGTTTTCATTTTTTTTTTTTTTTTAAATTTCCATAATAATTTAAACCTTTGAATCTTCCTTTCTTGTTTGGTGTTTGGTCATCCTTTGAATCTTTCCTTTCTTGTGTTTGGTGTTTTGTCATTACTATCTAAGACAAAGCAAAGAACATTAAAGTTCTCCATTTTATATATAACAGTTGAAACAACAAGAAAGAAAAATCCAACATTCAAACAAAGGCAATAATAATGGAAGATAATATGTCTTACAATGATCATCATGCTATAAAAGATGAACAACAACATGGTATAGTGTTTTAAATTTTACATAATGTTTTGTTCTAAATGACTTATTTTATTCTTCAATTTTCATATTTGTATTTTTTTTTCTCTATAAACATATTTTATTTAATTATATTTGTTTAAAACACAAATGTGAAAATTGAGAGCTAGGTTGAAAATAAGTATTTAGAAAAGTTTCGAACTATACATGCAAGTTCAAGAACTAAAATAAAATAGTTCAATATTTATTCTACCGAACCATTATGGGTTGACTAAATTGTCAAAGAGGGTTTCGGAGTAAAATTTTAATTTTTTATATAAATTTATTGGACAACAAAATATTATGAGTCAAATGATTAAGAAAATAGTCGAAGTATTATATGTAAGTTAGCTAGAACACTAAAATATAAAAAAAATATATTTAGTTTTCCATTAATTAAAATCATAGTCAATTAGAATTTGAAAATTTGTTGTACATCTATCAAAATATGAAATATTTCACATATAATAAAATAGGGTAAATTATAAATTTAGTCCTTATAGTTTCATGAAAGCTAGAATTTTAGTTTTTATGGTTTCAAAATCTAGACTTTAGTCTCTGTGATATGGAAAAATCTACAATTTAGTCCCTATGGTTTGAAAAATTAGAATTTAGTCCCTAAAGTTTGATAAAATCTAAAATATAGTCCGTCACTCGTAATTGTTGGTGAATAAAATACGTAGAAATTAGTTATTTTTGTCATTAATGATGAGAGTGTGAGATAAGTAATTAATTGAAAAAAAAACATATATAATTCATACATCACATTTACCTACTTAATTCGTCGACGATTTACGAATAACATGGACTATTTTTTAGGTTTTACAAAATCATAGGGACTGAATTCTATTTCTTCAAATCAATAGAGACTAAATTTTATATTTCTCAAAATCATAGCGACTAAAATCTAGATTTTCAAAGCATAAGAACTAAATTCTAACTTTCATGAAATCATAAGGATTAAATTTATAATTTATCATTACAAAATATGAACTATTTAATTTGATTAAATCTATCCATTTTAAATTCACTTGATTTATGTTTTAATTTGATTAATATCTATCAATTTTACTTGTTTCACTTGATTGATATCTAACAATGCTATCCTTAAATTGATTGAATAAGTTTTTTATATATTTGATTTAGTTTAATAATTTTTTTCGAATGCAGAAATTATAAGATCAAGAAGGGTTGAGCCACCATCTCATTATACATTCCAAATTAATTCATACTCTGCACTATCAGAAATAGGAATGAAACACTGTGAATCTGGAGAGTTTGAAGTTGATGGCTACAACTGGTTTGATATTAAAGCTAAACTTAAATTTAAATTAAAACATATTTAATATCCTAAATTAGGGTTAGGGTTTATAATTAATTATCTCTCTCTCTCTCTCTCTTTCTCTCTCATGGCTTAATTAGGAAATTGATTCTATATCCAAATGGAGATGAAAAAGTGGAAGACCATATTTCTCTCTACCTTGCTCTAACATCTAAGGAAAATCTTCCTCTTGGTAGTGAATTGAGGGTTGTTTTCAGATTTTTCATATATGATCAAATCAAAGACAACTATTTAACAATTCAAGGTATCGAAAATATATAACTTCTAGTTTCATACACGTGCGTGTTATAAGATAGATTAACTACTTTTCTTGCCAAAGCAATCATGATCTGTGGTTTGAATCCCCACTCCTAATGTTGTAACCTCAAAAAAAAAAAAAAAAAACTTGAATACAACTCTATCCAAATCTTTATATTGATATGATATTGTCTATTTTGAATATACATCATCATGACTTTGTTTTGCGTTTCACTGAAAGGACCTTATGTCAATGAAGATAGATGTCATCACTTATATACTCATGATCTTCCCCTATTATAACCATTCGGTTCAATAAATAAAATTGAGATCCGATTTAAGATTGGTGAAATCATAAAGATGCACCATTTTAAGCTGGGAACGTGTGTGTAGAGTCCTCCAAGCATTTATTTAAGATAGGTAGACTAACCTTCACACTACTCCATTAATTTTGAGATGAATGTTCACACTATCTAGCTATAATATGATCAAGCGAAACCAAAATGATTATCAAAAGAAAACCCTAAGACTTAGAATGACTTATATGCCCGAAAAGTGCAGACTTCCGGTAGCATCGTGTATTACGCAAAAACTTCCCCATTCGTAATTGTTGTTGAATTAAAAAAAAAACATAGAATTGTATTGGTTTTGTTGCAGATGGGAAAATGAGGAAGTACACAAAAAGGAAGAGTGAACATGGATTCACCCACTTTCTTTCACACAATGCTTTGAATAAAGCCTCCAATGGGTTCCTTGAGGGAAATTGTTGCACATTTGGAGTTGAAATTTCTATACTTAAAGCCTCAAACAAAGGAGAGAGTTTGAGCATGTTTAAAGAGCCTCAGCTTGATTCCTTTTTTTGGAACATTTATTCATTCTCTACTAAAACTAATGAAGCCTATGTCTCAGAACCCTTCAATGTCAAAGGAACACTATGGTAAGTAATATATATAAATATAAATTGAAATCATCCCTATATTTTCGGGTTAAAATAAATTGAATTACTCTCCTATTTCTATTCATAAACTCATAGCACATAAATCTATACAAAATAAAAATTAAATAAAGTTATATTATAACCCATATTGCCAATGTTCTTAGTTTATACTCCCTAAGCACATTGCTAATAATCTATCTTGTTAGACAAATTTACTCACACATATATAATATTCTTTTTAGAAAATGATAACCCAACTTTTTTTTTTTTTTTTTAATTAAGAAAATTACTTGAGTAATTCAAATTGTTTCGAACAAAAAATAATTTGAATGGTTCGAGTTTGTCACTCCTTTTTCAGGAGGATGAGGCTGTACCCTAACGGTATGGGATCGGGGAAGACGACACACCTCTCTCTATTCTTGAAGTTAGATAGTTCAGAGACCATACCAGTTGGGAAGAAAATCTATGCAAAATATTTTCTAGGTGTTTATAACTTTGTAACTAAAAAATATGTTGATAAATCAAGTAAGTTTTTTATGATTTCTTTTTTTTTTTTTTTAATTTTAATTTCTAAATATATGGCTTTTTGCATTAAAAATCTAATTATATGTAGCATTTGAATTAATTGCAGGTGAGCATTGGTTTACTGATTCTGGGTTTGGGTTTCCTGAATTCTTGTCTCGAAAAGACTTAACCCCGGCTCATTTACAGAACGATGTTTTATATCTCACAGCTAGAATTATGGCTATGTCAACGGTGGAAGATTTTTAAAAATTACCTCACCGAGGATGTATATTAAATAGTAGGAATATCTATCTCAAAATCAAAAGATAAACGAGAATAATGTGTTATAAACAGTTAACTCTCAACAAGAAATTACTTCTCCACTTTTATATTGAATAATCATTACACGCCTAAGGGGTGTTTGTTTGGAAAATTACGGAGCGTTTATTTTGAGTATTTAGAATGATAAGTTATTTTGAGTGATTATAAGGAAGAAATTATAATAATAGCTCGTTTGTATAAGAGTTTTAACGAGTGTTTATAAAAGCTAGTAATTTATAAAATTTACCTAAAAACAGTTAAAAAACAGCCCTTAAATGTGTTCGGTTGGGTTAGCTTAATGATTTTTTTAATCAATTTAAATTTTGGGTTCAATTCATCTAATTGTATGTGTTCAACCATCCAAACAACTAAACTTTTATAATATGAGGTTGGGTTGAATTTGCATATGTGACTTTCTTTTTTTGAAATATCAATACTAAATTTTATTGAAAATGCATAGTACTTAATAATGAATATTAGAAAAATTGAGGTATGGAAATGAAATGAAATGAAATAAAACTTTATAATATGCAGATTAAACCAAAGCAAAATTAAATTATATTATCATATAACAATTTAAAAAGAACAAAAACCCAATTGTCAAGGGGGATAGACTTTGACGTGTTCCCAAACAAGGGCACTTGGTTTACATGCAAACCATGCAAGAAACTTCTCAACACGTGCCAAAATGCTCTTTAACACGTGCTACTCCGCCACTCTTGAATTCTCTCTATATTACACCACTTTCTCCTTGAATTTCCCCCTCACAAGTATCTCCAAAATTTTGAATTTCCTCATTTTTGCTTCTATTTGAAAAAGAAGAAGAAAAAAAACCCGGTTCTCTTTGGCTCCAATGGCCGATCATCAGCCCTACCAACCGGCCCAGCAGCAGACCGGTTCTCAGCCGAGCTACCAGGTGGTCAAGGCTGCCACCGCCGCCACTGCCGGTGGCTCTCTGCTGATCCTCTCTGGCTTGATCCTTGCCGGGACCGTCATCGCTCTAACCATTGCAACGCCACTCCTCGTCATCTTCAGCCCGGTGCTCGTCCCGGCTGTGATTACGGTGTCGCTTCTCGTTTTGGGCTTCTTGGCCTCTTGCGGGTTCGGGGTCGCCGGCATTACTGTCTTTTCGTGGATCTATAGGTAATTTAGAGAATTATCCTCTTTATTGATAAATGTTGATTTTTTCAAGTTTTAGGAATAATGTAGATCAACTTTATTATTGTTATACTATATAGTTTTTTATTCATATTATGGGTGATAATAAATAGATTGAATATAGTGAATTTATAAGTTATTCTTACAAAATAATTACATTTCATTATAGAGTACTTATCTTTATAATTATTTTCTAAATTTGGATTACTTTTTCTTCGTATAATTCATAGAGTTCTAAGCTTATTTTTGATATTAATCCTATACATATTTGCTATATTTGTAATTATTTTGCAAGAATAATTCATCCTTCACCATTTCTTTTTTATTTAATATTATCTTTATCAGGATATGATCAAAAATAGGTTTGATTTATTATTATCCTTAATCAGTTTATTGGATATGATTGAAACTAATGATTCTGCAATGCTACCAAATTCAGGTACGTGACAGGTAAACACCCACCAGGAGCAGACCAACTTGAGCTAGCCCGACACAAGCTCGCGAGCAAAGCTCGAGAGATGAAGGACCGAGCCGAGCAGTTCGGGCAGCAAACTACGTCTGGTCCTGGTCCTCAGACATCTTAAGTGTACACCTACAATTACATCCTCGTACCTCAAATGTTCTTGCCTAAATTTCAATTGGGTTTGTGTTTCCTAAATTCTGTTTGTGTGTTGCTTTTTTTTTTTTTTTTTTTTTTTTTTTTTTTTTTTTTAATTGTATGTTCTACCATTTGGTCTTTTCTTTTTCTGAATTTTATTCTCTTTTTGTAATGAATAACCGATGGATTTGATTCATGTTTGAATATTATATCTGTTTTTGTAGCTTACATATTATTTTCTCTATTTTATATGATCCCTCCTCTTGATCCTAAGTTTTTTAGTTCTAAAAAAAAAAAACCCACAAATTATTTGTAGATTATGTTTGTTATTTTTGATTCAATGTACAAAGGAAATATATTTAAATATTTGGATAGAGCTGTCCCTCTAAGCACCACAAATTATTATTATTTTATTTTATTTATTTACTTTCATAATTTGTGAATACACTAATTAATAGGAGCAGGTATTTTGAGGGTTAACTATGAGTGTTTAAAAATTTTTGTTTTTATTAATAGCTCGTTTGTTTTAGTGGAGAGTTTATAATCAAATATTTGTTTGTTTCATGGTTTTGTTGTGAATTTTAAAATAATTGCTGGTTTGTCTCGTATCTCACGCTTAATTAAAATTCACAAATCAATTTTTTTTTTCTTTGAGAGCTTATACTCGGGTAATCATGCCCGTCCTTAGGTCCGACATCGAAAGGTCTCGAATCTAGGCGAATCTAGGATCGAGAGGGAGCACACCTCTCGAGCTCAAGTGTTTAATCTACCCCGTTACCTCCACGGGGACCGTTCAAGTACTTCTACATATTCATAATTAATTAAAATGAAAATAAAAGTTTTAAGTTATATTAAATTAACTCAGAAAATAAAATTGTATATCAATGTACACTTAATGTACAAATGAACATTGTATTATAGGAGATTTAAGTTAATTTTCTAAGTCTTATAAATGCCTGCTTTTAATTTACATACCTATGCATGTTTTATTAAATGAAATAAAAAATAATTTTTTTTATAATGGTCGCACGTGCTTATTTAATATTGAATTTCAAGTTCTATCTATATATAGACAAATGAATCAGTTGTTCGAAAATTTATCTAACGCAACACAGAATTGAAGTTGAATTGAAAAATAATAATAAAATTTAAAACCAGCCTATAATTTTATTTTAAACACGATGTTCTCGTATCATGATAATTGATTTTAATTAAGTAAAAATATATGTTCATAATAATTAAATTTGATTAGTTAAAAATATATTTGGCCTAATTTTAATGAGTTATTATAGGATAAAACTAATTTAAATTTATAAAGCATATATGAATATCTGCTCCCTTGTACATGAAGTGCTATACTTTATATATACACGCGAAGTTCAAATTTAGTCTTTGCATAGGCATAAAGTTTAGTACTTAAGACTGAAATTTCAAGCTTGCTTTTGTAGCCTCTACTCGAGATGATCGTTAGGCTTCATCGACAAGAAAACCGCAGCATACTGCCTTATTCGATTTTCAGCTGTTCGGTTCCGTGTCGTGTAACCTCGAGCTCGTATGCGATGGCGACGCCATGCAAATTGAATGATCACAGCTCCCCATGTTCGCCAATTTGAAGAGTAATAGCGCATGGTTTGCTTCAGCTTTTCACTTGCAAACTTGTAGCGAAAGTGTTTGATAACGTACCTAAGGTCTAGTATGTCGAGGCCGTACGCTTCTACGGGATGCACGCATGAGAATGTAGCTAAGGAAGTTGGAAGCTTGTCGAGATATGGTTGGTGTCGGAGACGGAGACACCATGAGAGAAGCTCTTCGCCGAAAAAGCCACCGGAGTTTAGCAAACTCGAGCATACAAAGCCTTGGCTACGCTCTACACATCCTTCAACAATGAAAACCATCCTTTTTACTGGGTCTCCCTCCCTTACAATCTATTAGTTTAAATTTAGAAAAGCGGATCAAATTTTGAATCTACGACTTCGAATCTTCATCCTTAATTATTATAATCTCAAAAAGAAAAAAAAGTTCGAATATATGGAAGCTTTACCTTTTCGCCTTCAACATATAAGAGCGGTTTAACGCGATCGCAAATGTTATCGAGTATGAGATCATCCAACATGTGGAAGAAAGGAACCTAGAAAGTTATTGAGAGCATAAATTAATATTAAAGAACTATATATTAAACTTAAGATCTATTTTTGAAAATTAAATTATATTTATTTTCTACTAATTTGTATTCATGTTTTATAAATTAAATCTAGGTTTTGAAAACTAATTAAGAAAAGTAATTTTCAAAAACTTTCTTTAAATATATAATATTACACTAACACAAAATGTACCTTCTTAACAAGGTCTAAACAAAGGTAGCGTTTGATATCTCGGCGAAGGCCGTCGGGTAGCCCTCCGATGAGCTCGTTCTCATCGAGTCCTCCCATGGCTTCCCACCTTTGGTATTGAAAATTGCAAACTCTTTCCCTCAAATGAAGAGGCAATTGTCTTCTCCTCATCCACCACTTCATATCTCTATACCTTATTTGCATATTCTCCTTACTTGCCATCACAGTTTGCAAGAAAATCTACAATAATCACATGAAGGGCAATCAACAAATTATCCCAAAATTTGTAAGATGATATACCAATGATTATATTTACAGAAAAGTTTAACCATACACTACTAGCCAAATTGCGACTCTGATTTTAAGAACAAGTTGCAAAGAGTTAGTCAAAGAAAGTTTGTCGTGATTTATGAGATCTATAAGTTCAATTCTTCACTTATTTAAGAATTCAATTATAACCAATTTCTTTATCAATCAAATGTAGAAAATTCGAACAATTTCTATAAAAAACAAAAGAGATGTGCACATAATTAAATTGATTCAAACAGTCACGAATATATAATCAAACAAAAACAAAATGTTAACGTATATTTTAAAATTTTGAAGTTAATATTAACCGAAACAAATGCAATAATATTAATAATTTAATACAATCAAATACAAAATGTGAACATATTTTAAGATTATACAAAAGAAGATGATATTTTTTTTTTTAAACAAAATAAACAAAAATTAAATAATGGACCAATTGTTTTTTTTTTTTTAACTCATGAATCATAAGGGAGCAAATCTTAAAGATTAAATATCAAAATTAGACTTTTGAAAATTTAGAGACTAAAATAGAACAAATATCGAAATTTGATAATAAAATTGGATTAAAATCAAAAACAAAAATAGAACAAATCTCAAAATTCAGATAAAATCAGAAACATAAATAGAACAAATCTCAAAATTCAGATAAAATGAGAAACACAAATAGAACAAATCTCAAAATTCAGAATCATCTGATCATATCGAACTCACCTGAATATTTCCAATTAAGGTAACAAACAGAACTAACCCCCCAATAGTAATGCAGCTACTGAAAATCACTTCCATCAAATCACTTGTAGGATCAAGTTCATTGCCAAAGGAACTGTAAAAAAGAAAACACCACCGTAGAGTTTTACCAAATGCTATAAAATTACTGTGAGAAAAAAAAAAGAA
>JBBMEG010080507.1:0-11427 GCA_037832605.1 Cyclanthera cordifolia | reverse complement strand
TCCTTCATTTTAAGGGCTATTTAAGAAATGTTAAAATAGGGGTAGTAATCGACCCTAGTTTGGGTTGGGTCTTTACATATAAAATAAAGGGGGTTATTTTCCAAACTTTTTTAGAAAACTTGCAATCCCAAATAGCATGGAAAACCGATTTGCACTCCCCATTACACCTGCTACAGATTGTATGAGTTCTGGACTGTCAAGTGGAAGCGTGATCCAGACTTTGGCTAGTGCGTCTGCCAATGCTTGGGCAGATACCTGCACTTACAACTAGACAAGATGTCAACTTGCTTAGTACCATGGGGGACCTAATAGGTTCTTCTTCGCCTCACTCGCGCCGAAGGTACCCTGGGAGATGTCTGGGCGACTCCATAGCTTAACTCAAGTATCGGGTGCTCCACCGTAAGCGATAGGGTCGCGTAATGACTTTTCGGATCTCACGGCATCGGTCGTGAGACTTCTCCGCAGTTATTGTCAATGGCCATCGGGCTCAACAACACTCATACCCGAGAGTCGGGATACGTTCCTTTCGTTTGCACATGTTATTCATAGACTTTTGATTATGCATGTCCTTGTTCTATAGGCTGTGTGCAACCCGTGCAAAATTTCTTACTGAGTTTTCACAAACTCACCCCTTCGTTTTATGTTGGCTATGGATTTAAAACCATAGTTGCAGGTTCGCACCAGGATGAATGATCGAGGCAGTTGAGGATAGACCAAAAAGGGATGTGTTCGTTGCATCTAGTTTTAATGTAGTTGTTTATAGTCTTAATGCATCTTTCCTGCATGAACTATTGTAATAACTTCGTTTTAAACTATTTTAGTTCAGGAACCGAGATCTTGGGATTTATATTTATGTTTAAACTATTTGACTGCCTAGATAGCTTGAATGCTTTGATTTATACTTGCATGATCGTTTTAAATGATTTTGAAATATCCAGGTACTGATTTACATGCTTTACAAATGTGGGTTTCTCATATTTTAGGGGAAATTCTACCGAAATTTTGTATACAATTTTCATGCATTAGTAACCTCCGTGGTATAACCTAACGGTTATGTACTGGGTGTTATAGTTGGTATCAGAGCTCAGGGTTATAGATTATGTAGACTAGCTTACGATGTAGGCGATGTAGGTCCCCGGTCTTCAGCTGCAGGTCGTCATGAAGTACAAGTAAAAGAAGGGTTAAGATATATAGAAAAACATGTTTCAATCATAAGTAGGAATAACATGATTGTTTGTTGCATTTTTTTTTAGTTTTGTTTGAGTTCCTATGAGGACTAACCTTTCTATTGGATAGGTAGAATCGAGATGACCTAAATAAAGGAACCTCTCTTTTTCTAAATTCTTGTACTTGCATGCTTTTAGACAAGGTTTGCACATTTGCTATACTTTGCAAGTTTTATTAAGTGCTGCGAGTTTGAAACCCTCGTGGTTCATGTTGGTAGTTGCCACTAGGGGGACCCAACACATGGGCATCCGAAGAAGCAAAGTCGTAATTTCTAGAATTAAACGAAGGGTTGTTCACAATAGACCTTTTAGGTCGACTTGTGGATAAGTTCGACATCGTTTTATGAATTATAGTAGTAGTCAAAGTTTTATGCCAACAATGAAAGGTATCCAGAAGGTGGCTTTCGCTATATTAGAGGTTGCAACAACGCAAATTGGATTTAAGTCGACTCTGACAATGCTCCCTTTTTCTTAGTCTATCACATATATACCAAAATCTTTTATGCCAACTATCATTGGACTAAAAAAAGAAATAAAAAATTTAATTCATCTGCATAAAAGTGTATTAATGATTAAAAAAAACTCCCATTTTATTTGTTGTGGGTTTAAAAATAATAATAAGTTTCATTTTTTAGAATTATTTTTAAAAACATTAGATGTAGAAATTAAATGATGGATATATAAACTCCTTTATAGATATAAATTAAAAGAAAAATAATAAGAAAAGAGGGGTATAAGAAAATTGGTTTTGAGTACTAATGTATTTTCACAATAGAGAGATTTTGAATTTATCATGTTACTTTTTATGGGATTTAATTTAATTTTTTTAAAAAAATTCCCTTTCACTTGTGTTTCAGCTTGTTGTGTTTGTTTTATTTATTTTTTGTTAATAAAAGTTGGGTATAGAGAAAGGGAGAGATTAATGGTAATTATAATATTTAACTATTTGTTTAAAAATTGATATTAATAAAGATCGAGATAATTAATTATTTATTTAGAAATTCATGTTAATAGTAATTTAGTGATATGTTTGATATAAAATTTGATAAAATAATTTGATGAATGATTATTTACTATTAAATATAAATAAGTAATTTTCGAGAAAAAAAAATTTATCATCATTTTTCATATAAAAAACATGTTTAAACCAAATTTTATTACCGTAGTTGAAAAACAAGGATGGTTAGGTTATCTTTCAAGTTATGTGGGCCAATATTTATGGAAACTGTAATTTTTTGGTCCTAGCATGTCAAGATTTTAATTTAATAGGAAGTTCATTAATTTGATTATTTAATTGTACTTTTGCAATTGAAAAATATTAAAAAAGATATAGATAACTGTTCAACCTACAGCCTATTGATATAAACTTCAAAATATCAAATTAAGTGCGAAAGATAATATAGCTCAATTAATATTGTTGATGTATTAACGTTCATTTATTTTGTGATTTGAATCTTTAATCGTCGTTTGTAAAATAAAAAAATCAAATTCAAGTTAAGATCCACGAGAATTTAATGCGAAAAATATAGATTTAGATTGAATTAATAATAAAAATAATAATAATAAAAGAAGTCGGATGGATGGGTAGATTAATCACCCAAATTATTGGATCAATACAAAAGAGAACTTTGCAATGCTATGCAACTTAACCTCTTAATAAAGAAGTGTGTTTTGTATCAATTTTAATTATTTTAATATTGGTGTTTGATTTTTTGAGAAGCAATGCAAAATTTTAATCAAATTTCAAAAACAAGATTTTGAAAATTATTATGTTGATTTCAAAAGGCTCAAATAGAGTTTACAAACTTAGTAGATTTTTTTTCGAGATTAAACTTTTTAATTTAAAAAATTTTAATATCTAGGTCATTTAAGCTCGATTTTTATTAACTTCAGAATTCATGGACTTCAACGGTAATTATAAAGAAATACCTCTCCCAACCATGTTTAAAATTATATATTGAAATTCTTTTTTATCGATATTTATAAAATAGATGAATAATTTATAGTTCATTTAACAAGTGTATGTTTAAGATATCATTGGTTCGAATATGATATAAGAATTATTAAAGTTGAAACGAGTATTTGAGATTTGAGAGCACGTTAATGATTACAGATTACAAACTCAAAGGTCTAAAAGACATCTATTTCACTAGTTGACGATGATTTTGAAAGGAAGTCTTAAAACATTTCTAATTTGATATTGTTTTTTATTAAAACTTACCGGGATATTTGATTTATTAATAATAATAATAAACAATTAAAAAAATGATAAACTTACATAAGCATCATTTTTGAAGGATGTTGAGAGTATGTATTAAAATGATTATAAATATAAATGAGTATATGAATTAGCTTTGGGATGAACATATTCATCTTGTCCTGATCTAAACCAAATTACTTTAGGTCTACAAAAAAAGAAAAAAAAAAAAAAAAAAAAAAGTTTATTCCTTCTGCTATTGAATTGATCAAATCTACCATTTTTAATAATGAAATATAAATAAATAAAGAAGGTTAAACAGAATAAGAACAAGCCCAAAAAAATTGGAAAATAAATATTGATGTCGAAAAATGGTTAACGGATCAATGATAAAGATTTGTTTTATCGAGGACGAGAAACTTGCAAAATGAAAAGTTTAGGACATATTGGTGTGGTGTGAGTCGCAGGGCCTCCAATGCCTAAATCAATAAAGAGTTTAGGAGAGTAATTTAGAGGTAACTTTTAGAACTTAGAACGGTTTACAAGGGTTCTTAGCGTAGTTCAGCTTAGATTAGCTTGGATCTGAATGGGGAAACTTCACGATTTCTTATAGTAGTCGATCTTGTAATCGCTACGGCTCACTTAATGACAGCTTAATGTCAGCCGTTAGAAACGCCCGTCATTAAGCCGGGAATGAATACTGACATAACTCATGACAGTTATTCTTTGACGTGTAATAGTCTTGGCTTGGGAGTTACTTGGACTCGGTCAACCTTTGTAGGATCTTGCCTCCATGGCTAATCCCTTGGGGGTGCGACCATCTCGGTGTAACTCTAGGACGCTGCATCAAACGGTGCGGTGTTTCTAAATATTACTTGGACTTGGTCGACTCGTTCATAGGAGAGTCCTAACCTCCACGGCTGACCCTCTTGGGGTCGGCCAACTCGACCGATCTTCATAGAGGTCGGCTTTGGTCTCAAGCAAACCCTTACAGGTCCTCACTTTCACGGCTCGCACCTAAAGGAGGGACCTGGCCCTCTCGGCGTAATTCCTCGCAGTTATCAGCGGGTCCAGTCGTCACTTTGAACTCGGTCGACTCTTGGGGAGAGTCCTAACCTTCACAACCCATCCTCAGAGGATCTAAGCCTACTCATCGTAACTCCTGGCTACTACCGCCTTACGGTACAATGATCCTAGAGGTTACTTTCGACTCCATCGACTCTTAGGGAAATCCTAACCTCCACGACCCATCCTCAAGGGATCTAGGCCTACTCGTCGTAACTCCCGGCTATTGCCAGGTTACTTCAGACTCGGTCAACTCTCGAGAGAGTCCTAACCTCCACGGCTCATACTCAAGGGATCTAGGCCTACTCGTTGTAACTCTCGGCTACTACCAGGTTACTTTGGGCTCGGTTGACTGTTAGAATAGTCCTAACCTTCATGACTCATGCTCAAGAGATCTAGGCCTACTCGTTGTAACTCCCGACCACCACACCTTACGGTACAATGGTCCTAAAGGTCACTTTGGACTCGACCAACTCTCGGGAGAGTCCTAACCTCCACGGTTGACCCTTAGGGGGGGGGCTCAAACCTACTCTAACCGAACTCTAGGGGGACCAGATTGGCCTTGCCCAACCTCTAGTGGGTCATAGCCGCCATGATCGACCTTCGGGGGGTCTCGACCTGCTTTGGCTGACCCCCGGGGGTCAGAACAAACTTGGGCGACCCCCTAGGGTTGTGGCCTCCCTTGGCCGATCCTCGTGGGTTCGACGTGGGCTTGGCTGGCCCCTTGGGGTTGTGGCCTCCCTTGTCGACCCCCGTGGAGTCGAGATGGACTTGGTCGACCATTAGGGAGTCAATATGGGCTTTGCCGATCCTTCGGGGTGTTGGCCTCCCTTGGCCGACCCTAGGGGTCTGGATGGACTTGGCTGACCCCTGGAGGGTCGACATGGGCTTGGGTGACCCCCTAAGAATTGTGGCATTCCTTGGCCGACCCTCGGGTTTTGTGGCCTCTTAGAACCTTTTTTTCTGATCCCCGGGGTCTTTAGGCATTCTTTGGCTGACCCCAGGGGCTTCCGACATCTTTTGACAAAATTTCGGGGACATCCTGCTTCCTTTGGCCGACTCCGGAGGTCCTGACCTTGTCCGAGTATTTTAGGATATTTTAGCCTACAACATAAAAGGGGAGAAACAGAATGAGAAAAAGATAAATAATGAAAAAAATGTTTAGATTGAGAAGAAAAATAATTTAAAAAAAAAAAACATAATTTTAAACGAACTCACAAAAAAAAAATTGAGAAGTATAATTTGTCGCAGAAGAAGTTATAGACTTAAATCGTAATTTAGAAGTATATTTTTCAATTAGAACAATTATTTATTGGACTAGTAATTAAGAAGAACCAATAAAAATATTATAAATTTGATCTAAAAATTATCTATCTAAAAATTAGTTTATATAAAAATTGATCCAACCAAAGAGCAAGAGTTAAGCGGCATTAATATATATCTAAGGTTCATGAAGTTTTGGATTCGAATTTCCACCCAATTGTTATAATTTAAAAAAAAAGAATAAAAGAAAAAAAAGATATAAATAAATAAATAAATAAATATATATATATATATATATATATATATATATATGATCCAAACACTAACCCCTCTCTCTTTGTATATATAGTATGCAAATCAATAACGAATTGATAAATGTTAATTTTAAATAAAATAAGTAAATCTAGAACTTTTTAACTTTGTCGACCAAATCATAACTTAATTGACATAAATATATATCAATCTCATTCTTAATAACTAATATGTATCAATAATTAATCGACAATGTTCACAAAACTTAAGCATTTTTCTTTATTTTGTTTTCTATTAAGCTCTGCTTCATCAACTCATTTAAGCCATTCTCACTAATATGTGAGAGTCAAGAGTTCCACTTTAGTTGCTTAGACACCAAAGTATACTTAATAATAGAAACATCTTTCAAGATGTAAAGGCCATTCAATTTTCCAACTTTCAAAAATATTCTTCCTTCTTTTTCGATTTTCAAAAGCCCATTTTTCACAAAGGAATGAACGCCCTTGATCATCTAACATATCTAAAGAGAACAAATTTCTCTTTAAACTTGGGACATGCATTACTTCATTTAGGAGAATAAACGTTGCTTGATATTGGAAAATTACCTAGGTGAATGACAGAAGAAGATAGAGAGACAACGAAGCTACTTACTCATGAAACACTTATGTTGTACTCAAGTGACAATGTGCTCATCCAAGCCTCGGAGCACATTGTCACACACACAAAATGCGGAATAAAGGAGATCATTAACCAAGATACTACATACAAAATGTGGAATAAATTGGATGATTTATTTGTGTCTAAAGGAGTACCTAACAGTTTGTATCTCAGAAAAGGTTCTTCTCATTTAAAAAGAATAACGTTACTGAATTTACAGCTCTTGGTAAGCCAATAGGGAGAGAGAATGAGTAATTTGTGTTAGTGAGAGCTATGTAAAGAATGCTCTTATGTATATATGGAAGAGACTATTAATATGAAAGTTAAATATTAATGCTCAAGACTAAATAACTTGAGATCTAATCTTCTAAAAGGGAAGTACAACCTATTGAAAAGCTATTCTCTAATCATAGTTATCTAGATAAAGATGGTAGTATCTTGGAATGCAAACAAAGTATCTCACATCGGTTAGAAGAGAAGAGGATCATGAATATATAAGTGATGACAACCATCTATATTGATAAGAAACCTTTTGGGTGAAACCAAGAATAAAGTCATGAGAATGTATGGGCTGGAATTGCATGGGGTTGTCATCATTATCAATTGGTAGTCATTACGAAAATCTGTTCTATCGGACCAACTGTGTACCTTTATGAGAAAAGGAGTTTGTATGTCATCCTTATAGACGAATTGACTATTAAAGGGAAATTCAGTCTTTGTTCGAGGGAAGGATATAATCTTCTATTAAAGGAGTTTGGTATGTCATCCTTATAGACGAATTGCTAGTCTCTTCTTGGATAATTAGCACATTTTTTGTTGTGAATGAACTCTTATCTCTTCTTATTATGAAAGTATAGAAACCTATTGACACAATTCTAAAGTTTATGGACCAAATACACATAAACTTCAAAATATATGAATTCAACTTCCAGCTAATCAACCTAGAAAAGAGAAAGTTAAGCATGAGAATAACTTAATTGATATAATATATGTTCATATGATTATTATTTTTTAATTCAACAACAATTAGAGATGAAGAGATTCAAATTCGTAAGATTTCAATTATCTGGTCATAACTCCATAGAATTCTACATCTCTCCACGTTCTTATAAAATAAGACGCCCAAATTTCATGGAGATCAAGAGATCACAAATCTTACGTGGAGGATATTATTTTTCTCAAATAAGATGAAAAGCAAATACCGATTTTTAAGATTAAATCCATTATTCTAAAAAATTGAATTGAGTACAACCAATCAAACAACGTAAAAGAGATTGAAAGAAAATGCAAAGCCAAAAGAATAGTAGCTCAATGGCATCAGCAAACTCTGAAAAACAATGAGGTCGTAGGTTCGAGGAAAAAAACCAAGGGAATTCATGGGCAACTTAAGTTAATTGCCTAGCTAGATATATTATTAATTGTCTCATTTTTGTTTTCACATACTAATACATGACAATTATAATTGAGTTAAACTTTAACTTCTAAAACTAAAACTCAAACATTGAAAAAACTAAAATAAATTTAGTCTCTTCTTTATTACATGATAGCCACTTTAACTACCATTGAATCTTAAAGAGTACTATTTATTTTATGTATTGTAGGTTTTCAATGCCCTTTACCTTCTCCCTCACAATAAACTTTTGTACCTTCCCAGTAGAATTCATAGGCAAATCTCCAAACACAACCCTTTCAGGTACCATGAACTTTGGCAAATGTACTTCACAAAACTCAACAATCTCTTCTTCACTAACTCTACTTCCATTCTTCAATTTCACAAACCCACACAACTTCTCCCCAAAGGCAACCACGGCTGCGTCCGTAACGTTCGGATGGCTCGTCAGCACCGCCTCGACGGCCACCGTGCTCACCACAGCCCCGTTGGCTCTCACGACGACATCGTTAGCTCTATCCTTCACCTCAACTCTTCCACTCTTGTGCCTAATTCCAACATCACCAGTCCTATACCAATCCCCAATAAAAGCCTCACAACTTGCCTTCAAATTCTTGTAATAGCCTGACATTAAAGTGTTGCCTCTCATCATTACCTCTCCCAATGTTTCACCATCAGCCAAAACACTTTCCATTGAGATTGGATCTTTCACATCAATCTCTAATGATGTGATCAAATCCTCAAATTGGACAGTGTCTTCATCGAAATTTGGCTTCCATGGCTTGATTACTGCAGGCCCCAAAGCCTCGGTCATGCCGTAACCGTAACTGATGTCGAAACCTAATTCGGTTACTTTCGTCAAAATCTCGGGAATCGGTAACGCACCGGCCACTACTAGGTCCACACGTCGCGAAAGCGTCGTGAGATTCAATGATGATTCGGATATCATTTTCAAAAGGGTGGTTGGTCCACATAAAAGAGTGACTTTGTGAAGCTCAACATTGTTGAATATTGCATCAGCTGTGACAGTTCTAAGACAAACATTGTAGCCTCCTAGAGCTGCCATTGCCCAAATGAAGCACCACCCATTGCACCTAAACATGTCAACTGTCCACAAGAACACAGGGGATGGAGTGTTGCAAATACCCGTTCGAAACATAGTCGCCAGTGAGTTGAGATACGCCGCTCGATGGCTGTAGACAACACCCTTATGGAGGCCGGT
Organism: Cyclanthera cordifolia; assembly: GCA_037832605.1. Classification (NCBI taxonomy): domain Eukaryota; kingdom Viridiplantae; phylum Streptophyta; class Magnoliopsida; order Cucurbitales; family Cucurbitaceae; genus Cyclanthera; species Cyclanthera cordifolia. Next base: position 2,155 of record JBBMEG010080507.1, on the reverse strand, counting down.
CGAGCCTGAAGTGCAATTTATCGAAATGGGGTCGAGTTCGCGGATCGGTTTTGGCGTGAAGTCGTCGAATTTCATGTGGAGAAGTTTGTTGTAGTCGAGAAAGTTGGTAGGCGGGGTGTCGGGATTGGCGGGGATGAGGACGAGGGCCGGGATTTGGATGGATGTTCCAATTTGAGAGAAAGATTTGAGGAGAATTGGAAGGAATTGGGCGTCTAGGAAGACGATTTTGGGTTCGAGATGTTGAAGTAGCAAAGCTAATGTGGTTGAGTCTAATTTTGTGTTGAGAGGAGAAATAATGGCTCCTGCCATTGGAACTGCAAAGTGAAGCTCGTACAGCTCTGGGATATTGGGCGCCATTGCTGCAACCTGCATGCACAAAGTTTTGGTGTGTTGAAGAAAATTTAAAATAAAATTTTAAAAAATCTATAATAATCCTATAATCATTCATCATTTAGGAGGATTGACTGAATTCGTTGCGATTGAATTGAAATGACATTCTAAACCCAAATATATATTTAACGACCATGAAATGATAGGTTCAAATCCCTGCCTCCAATTATTATAACTAAGAAAAAAACACTTGAGAGCCAAATACCAATCTCCAAAATTAAATCTGTGACGCTTATGTTGAATTAGATTAACACCAAACAATGAAATCACTAAGCCACCAATCCTTTCAATAATGGAGTCAAATGTTTTAGATATTATAAATTTTATTAGGGTGTGCTTGGCCCTCAAATTTATAAATGGTCGATTAAATTATTTTTTAAAACTTAATTGGTTTTGAAATTGACAATATATATTTATTTAATTAACTCAATTATAATTAGGTAGATAAGTTTATTTTCAAAATAAAATATATTATTTGAAAAAAACCGTATTTAATCAAAAACTCAAATTAAAGCTATATCAATGTTTTTTTTATTATATGATTAACTATATCAATTTTACAAAAATATGTTAAATAAAATTATAGATAAAAAATAAATTTCATTAGTAGAAAAATAAATGTTAAATTTATTTTCATTTGATTAAAATTAGTTTTAAGATTAACAAATTTTCTTTTTTTTTTTTATAATTCATAATAACCTGAACTTTATCATAACCTCTATTATAATAATCTACATTTCAAACAACGTTTATTATTCCTTATCGCATATAATAATTCATATTCTATAGTAAATATAAACGGTGATCGATCCAAATACACAATGACAACTCTCTAATTAAATTACTCAAAGTTTATCAATGTTCTTGTTAATATTAGATGTTTGTCATTAGGTGTTGTCAATTACTCCCATTGTTGATACACCGTGACGATTGTTCGAGAGAGATTCTCTGTATATTATCGACTCTTTGGTGGAGAAATATTGTATATTGATGTGTATGGTGATTGATGAATGATATATGGTTTCAAAAAAAAAAAAAAACTCATTTCAGTAACAAATTTCAAAAGTTTCGTGGAAGTTTTTTTTTTTTAATTTAACCAATTTATGTTTACTTCACACTGTTATTCATTTATTTATTTATTTTTATTTTTTGAAATAAAAATTTCATTTATTAATGTGATAGACACGCAAACCTACTTCCAATAAATGAGAAGTAAAAATAAAGAAAATATCGAAACCAATAAACAAGAAAGTTTATTAATCAATATAATTTTACGAGTTGATATTTTTATACTTGCGATGAAAATAATTAATAAAAAAATTTCAACACCAACTATAAAGATTAATCTAACTAATTACATTTAACCACTTTTTTCTTTTATAAATATATCTAACTTTTTAGTACATAATAATTTTAAAGCATTATTTTCGTCTCTAAACTTTTAATTTTATTTTATTTTGTGGGTGGCTCTCAAAATTTGAAAGCCAAATAAAATAAAAAAATTCAGATTTATTTATTTTTTTGTTTTATTTATTTATTTATTTAATAAACATTTTCCACGTTCGCTCAATGAAGTTGCATGGCCCCACACGGCTTCGCCGTTTTACATGTTGCTTTCCAATAACTTAATGCGTTGACTGCTGAGTCATTCCAAGGGCGCGTTTGGATGACGGGAAGGGATGGGAAGGGATGGGATGAGAAGGGATGGGATGAGAAGTGTTATTAAAATGGTGTTTGGTGGGGTGAGAAGTGTTATTAAAATGGT
>JBBMEG010080506.1:0-11427 GCA_037832605.1 Cyclanthera cordifolia | reverse complement strand
TTAGAGATGATTTAATTTGGTGGTTTGCTGAAATTTTCAAGGCATTGTTTCTTATTTGCCTTGAAATAGACAAACCGTCACTTAGATTTTTTTTATTCAAGTTTTGATACTTTTAATGTTGGTCACAAATGGTGACCTATTATAATAAAGCCAAAAGTTAAAATGAAAAAGGTGATCCACAATACGTGGTGACCAATAAAAATCTGTTTTTTTAAAATTAAAAAGGTCATTTTTTAATGTCGGGCACTTTTAACCGTCATCAAAAGTCTTTAGTGTCACACATAAATGACCGTTACTGAAGACCTTTAGTGTCGGTCAAACCGACACCAATAAAGGGTTTTGGTGTCGATTTTGACCGACACTAAAGACCTTTGGTGTCGGTCATGACTGACACAAAAGGGGTCAAAACCGACACTTAAAGGACCTTTAATGTCGTTTCGACATTAAAGGCTTTGGTGTCGGTTTCGACCGACACAAAAGCCCTTTAGTGTCGGTCCTTTCTGTGTGACACTAAAGATGTTTGGTGACGGATTTTACCCATCACCAAAAGTGACCGTCACTAAATGTCTTTAATAACACCGGTATTAATGACGATCGTTTGACCGACACCAAATATCCTTAGTGTCGGCATATGTCCGTCACTAAAAGTCCGGTTTCTACTAGTGGGGATTTTAGAGAAAGAAAAAGAAAAGGAGAAATCTACACTTATGATAGAATCCGGATTGTATTACGAATTATAAGAGAGCCAAAATACAAACTAACCAAGTATTTGATAGGACTTGGAACCTCCAAGTCTCTACAGAATACTCTCTCGAGCCCACAAGAAATCTCTCAATATTTGGATATCTTTCTTCATTCACACTCGCCCTCTATTTATAATTGAAAACCCTAACAAACTCCCTAATTAACTAATTTCCCATGTGCCGTCCATATTACTCATAATTTATATAAGCCCAAACCTATCATTACCGGCCACTAAAACACACGGTCTTGTCCTCAAGGTGTGGGTTACAAAACTTAACAAGAAATTTTGATGTTTTGATTTTCTTCTTTCTTCTTCTTCGGGTAGTGGCAACGTTTGTCGGATTTCGGCGGCGGCGACAGTGGCAGCAGCGGGAGTGGCAGGCATGGTGGCAGCCGTGTTGATTGAAGCTTGACCAACCATAATTCAATCTCCTTTAAGCTAAGCCCATAATAACATCATTCAGTATTTCAACCTTAGACATATGAGCCTTAAGCAATATAAAAACTTGATCCCACTTTTATCTCTACCCAAATAAACCCACAACAGCAAAACCCTACAACAACCTTGTTATATTCTCTCTTACTTTTGTGAAAACCCTAGCCGTCACTTTTTTTTTTAATCCATTTCTTCTTCGCAAACTCACTGCATATATTTACCTTTTTCCCTTCTTCCTGTTCTCAGGTTGTCATCTGATACTCTTTTTTTTTTTCCTTTTCATCATACCTTGGCGTATCCATTTCATTTTGTTCTTTGGTGTAGTCTCTTTCCCTCTTGACATCTACTTTAAAACTTTTTGCCTCTCCGTTCTAGCTGTCAGAACTTGACGCTTTTTTTCCTCCATCAATCTGTGACGAACTAAAAGTTCTTCTCCTCACCATCTAGTTCTCTTTCTGGGTAACTTTCTGCGCCCTCTTTTTCTCCTCTTTTCTCTAATACAAAATACCTTGGAGCAATATGTTTTCTATTTTTTATGTTTTTGGCAGCCATGTTTTCGTTGTTGACCTCCTTTTTGCTTTTGTATGGTCTTGTTCCTTCCCCATGGAGTTATAGTTTTCTTGCTTATTTTTTTCACTGATTTTCTTTGAGATAATTCATGGATCTTCTTTGCTTTTGGTAGCTTAGCCTCTTTCTTTACATCTACTATTTCTTCTTTTCTATACCCATCTGTTTTGCCTCTTCTTCAATTATAAAGTCAGTCTGTTCTTTAAAATCCTCTTTGATCCCTCTATAATTCTCTACCCATCTTAGTTTTGAAGCCTCTCACTCAGCTTTTCTTTGTTCTTCCTCTGCTTTCCTTTCGATCTTTCTTCGTTCTTCTGCTTCTCTAAGTTGCTTAGATTCTTTTCTCCAAGAAACAATCAATACTATCATACGATGGATTCCTTCATGCATGAACTCAAAATCACTTGCATCCATGGTCAGAATCGTATGACTCTGATACAAAATTGATAGAACCCGGATTGTATTACGAATTATAAGAGAACCAAATACAAACAAACCAAGTACTTGATAGGACTTGGAACCTCCCATTCTCTAGAGAATACTCTCTTGAGCCCACAAGAAATCTCTCAATATTTTGATATCCTTCCTCATTCACACTTACCCTCTATTTATAATTGAAAACCCTAACAAACTCCCTAACTAATTTTCCATGTGCCCCCCATATTACTCATAATTTATATAAGCCCCAAAAACCTATCAACTTCCTCTATGCCAAAAAGAACGTTGACATGAGATTTGCAGTCGACAAGCCTTGGAAGATGGTATTTGGCCCTTTCTTCATATGTGCTTTAAATTTATAGAGAAAGAGAAAAAGAGAGAAAGAGAAGCAGAGGATTAGATGAGAAAGAGCTTAGACAGAGTATTGGAAAACTGCAACATTAAATAATTTGGGACGGAGGATGGGGAGTTAAGAGAGAAAAATCTAGAAGAGGAAATTATAAAGGGCAAAGGCTAGGGATGGAGTTCTAGAAATCCCATAATCGAGAAGAGGAATTGTGCATGTCGTCCAAGAACATAATATTATAAAAAGCTCTATAAGTTTGATTTACTTCACATAATCTTGAAACATAATATTGCAAATTTTGTGAAGAAGTTGGTAATGCTTGATAACTGTCCAATTAGAGAGTTATTTAACATATTTTGACTAGATTTCATGCACTTTAGAGGGTAAAAACATAAAAAAAGCATGAGATTAGATAGGAATTAGGCTAAATACATTACTTTGTCAATTTAGGCATGTCAAATATGTTATTTCATTGTATTGGATGTTTCTTACATTTGATTACTAAAATTTCATCAAAGTTGTGAGCATCCATAATAAGTACATAATACAAATTCTGAGGGCATTGGCCATGTTAGGTCAATCTCAATGCTGGTCGCATTCCTCTTAATAGTGCAAAATTCCAGAAGTGACAAAGTGTAGTCTATTCTTATTGTTGGATGTATTCTACCAGCATCAGATTAAATGTTGAAAAAACACAAAATATCTTTTGACGCAAATCAATGATTGATCAAACGGCTCAGATCTATTGTTGCTTGCCCAAGAAAAGACACTTTAATAGAAAAACAAAGAACACTTAAAATAGCATCCTAAAACCATAGAAGTGAAGTAGTAATGAGAGAAATAAGAAAATCTTTGGCCTATAAAAGGGACCTTCAACCAGCAAGCCAATGTCGTCGAATCTTGAAGTTAGTGTGAAAGTCAAATATGTTTATTGAATTCTAGAAAATCGGAGAGAGAGGGTTGTCCCATTGCTGAGAACATTGCCATTGTGCAGGACATTGTAACCAACTTACCTGGCAAGAAGTTGAAGTGCAAGGTAGCTGCCTTAAAGTCCTCATCATTGCTTTGAGTGGCATATATTCAAGATATTTCTCTTACTTTTCCTTTTTTAACTTTTAACTTTTCGATCATATTTTTATTGTAACTTATTTTATTTTAACGCAATTTATTAATTCATTGTATGCTTTTACTTTATGCTTTACTTTTCTTTATAAATTATGTTGTAGTCTCGTGTAGAGGTTATGTTCTATTTAATAGGAACATAGTCAATACCTGGCGCATTATTAACGCTACAGGAATACCTGTTAAGTGATTGCAAGTTATGTTTTTGTAAGATTTTGAGTTAGTTACTGATGATAAGGTAGATGTTAATGTTTACAAAGTAAACATGTTAATTAACAAGGGTTTATTGACCATCCACCTATTGTTTGCATTTTACTTTGCTTCGAGAGGAGGAAGTGAATTGAAAGGTCCTTACTGATTGTTATTAGTTTCACTCCTATAAATTTAGTATGTTTAGGGAGGGTCCCTATAGCCAGCTCACTAATGAATATGTACAATATCATTAATGCAGGCAACATTAAGAGAGAGTGTGCTTTGACAGAAGAAACTGATGTGCAATATAAACTTAATTTCTACCATGCCAATTGTCTTAGCTAATGAACTATTTATTCTTACTATTCATGTACTTAATCTTACTTAGCCTTCATGTCTTTTTTATATAGGTTTCAAACAGTAGGTGTTTTTCTTAATGTTGCTTGACTATAGACAATGCCTGCCGTATTGAGCATGCATTTCGCTCCTACAATTCAATTCAATACCATAAACCACCATTTATGTTTAATGTTTACCTTTCCAAGTTAAGAATATGAAATTACTTCAAGGAATCAGTCCTTGATGAAATGACTTAGATATATTTATTACTTGATACAATTGACAGTGTACACTTGCGTTTTCATCTACACTAGAGTGTTGTTTATAACATAGTCTATGCGCACCACGTTGTTGTTGTGTTTAGCACCGTCCGAATGCTCTCATCAACTTTTTGGCACAGTTTCTAAGGAAATGAGAATCAATTTAATTGTCACGTTGCACTGGAAACTCGTGATCAAGTTTTTTGCCCCGTTATAGGAGAACTGGTTTAGATTTTAGTTACTTTATATTATGTTTTGAAAGAGTTAATCAAGTCAATCATTTTCTGCAGGTGCTTGAAAGAGCGTTTCAGCACTCCTTTTTAATTTGATTCTAAAATCGAGAGAACTTATGTTCGTAGACGTCAACAGAAGTGAAGGAATAAAAGAATCAAAACGGTTCAGCAAGGAGGTAACAATTTACCAAGTGTACCGAATGCGCCGGACAATGATAATGTTAAGTGCAATGCGAATGTTGACCCAAATCGATATTAGATGAGAGGGATAAGACTATTATCGTTCCAAACCCTATAGCCAATGTTTTAACCCCATGCATTTTAAGGCCTAAGATTAGAACATGTTCTTTTGAGTTGAAGCCTGTGATGTTTCAAATGCTACAAACCATTGGTCAATTCCATGATTTTGCATTTGAAGATCCACATTAAAACTTGAGATCATTTTAGGGAGTCAGTGGTTCATTTAAAATACATGATGTAACACAAGATGACCTAAAGCTTATATTGTTTCCTTATTCCTTAAGAGACAATGCTAAAGTCTAAGTGGATACTTTGCCTCCTAACACTATCACATCTTGGGAGACACTAGTTGAGAAATTTATTACGAAATATTATCCTCCTACTAGAAATGTAGAAGTGAGAAATGAAATCATAGGATTTAGTAGTATGAGGAAGAAACAGTTAGTGAAGTCTGGGAACGATTTAAGAAGCTTTTGAGGAAGTGTCCTAACCATGGCCTACCTTATTTCATTCAAATTGAGCAATTTTAAAATGGGTTTGAACCAGCTATTAGAGTGATGCTAGATACATCCGCGAATAAATCTTTGTTTAGGAAGACCTATAATGAAGCCTACAAAATCCTAGAAAATGTATCTATGGATAACTGCCAATGGACCAAAACTCGTAAACCATGGCTAAGAAAAGTGAGAAAGCTAATTTTGATGCACTCACTTTGATTCAAACGCAAATATTTGCAATGTCCAATGCTATGTAGAATCTTCAATTACAAATAGCACAATTGCAAAATGCATAAACAATTTAGCAAATCACATGAGGAGGCTTGTGTGACCTGTGGTGATTTAGAAAGTTCTTTTATTTGTCTTCTGAATACAACCACAACGATGTACATGGGAGCTGGAAATTCTAATAGACCATCTAAAAATTCATATTTATATCCTAATCATTATATACTTAGAGGGAGGAATCATCATGGTTTCTCTTGGTTAAATCCAGAGGGTGCACTTAACAATCCTGTAGCCCAACCAAAAGCAAACAATTCCTCCAACTATGGCAATCATAATCAAGATATGAAAACCAATAAAATTTCAATAGCCAAACCTTTCAATAGTTTGCCCCTCAACAGCAAGTTCTGGAACTTCTCTGAAAACAATGTTCAAAGAATAATTCATCAAAACTAATTTTCAAATTTTCAAAGATGTATGATGGTGATATTCTCTTACAAGATAAAGGATATAATGGAAGGATTTATGGAAGACTTCAAAGTCTTTGGAAATTCCTTTGATAATTGCTTGAGACACTTAGACAATTGCTAAAAAGATGCGAGAAAACTTACCTTGTCTTAAACTAGAAAAAATGTCATTTTATGGTGAGTGAGGGTATTGTCTAGGGCATCAGATTTCTAGACTAGGAATGAAGGTTGATAAAGCAAAGGTTGAATGTATTAAAAAGTTGAAACCTTCTAGTACAGTTAAAGAAATTCGTAGTTTTCTGGGCCACACTGGATTTTATAGACGTTTCATTAAAGATTTTTCTAAATCTTCAAACCGTTATTTCAAATGATCTTTTGTCTTTACTAAAGAATGCTTGAGGGCATTCAACATCCTGAAGAGAGCTCTTGTAACAGCACCTATCATAATCACACTTGCTTGGACAAAGCCCTTCGAGCTTATGTGCGATGCCACTGATTATGTGGTAGGGGAAATTCTAGGGTAGAAGTTGATTCAACCAATTTATTATGAGGTAGGAGCAAGATGTTGAATGAAGCTCAAGTTAACTATACCACAACAAAATAGAAATGTTGGCAGTGGTGTTTGTGTTGGAGAAATTTAGATCATACTTAGTTGGATCTAAAATCATCATTTTAACCGACCATGCCTCAATTAGACATCTCATAACAAAATCAGATGCCAAACCAAGGATAATTCAATCGATTTTAGTACTACAAGTGTTTGGCATTGTAATCATAGATAAGAAATAATCAAAAAAATTTGTCGCACGTCATTTGTCACGTTTAGAGCAATCCGAAAGCGATGCACCTGACATTGGCATTCGTGATAGCTTCTCCGACGAAAAATTATTAAAACTCAATGTCATAAAAATACCATTGTTCGCTGACACAACAAATTATGTGTGTAGCGGTATAAAACATATAATTATAAATAACAAGCTAAACATATTTTCCAAGATTCAAAGGATTATTTCTTGGATGAACATTATCTATACAAGCAATGCAGTGATGGTATAATCCAAAGATGTGTAACAAAAGATAAGATATCCGATATCCTAATAGTATGTCATACTTTGTCTTATGACGGTCACTTCGAAGGAGCAAGGACGACATCTAAAAATTTTCAATCAATATTGTATTGGCCAACCATTTTTAAGGACTCTCATCAATATGCAAAGACATGCAATGAATGTCAAAGGAAGAGGAATATAGGCAAAAGAAAAGAAATGCCAATGAACTATATACTTGAAGTTGAACATTTCGATGTATCAGGCATTGGCTCTATGAGCTCATTTCCGTCATCCTATGGCAACTTGTATATTCTTAGTTGCACTTGATTTTGTGTCGAAATGGGTGGATATATCATTGCAACTCCGTTAAATGATGCAAAGACTGTCATCAAATTCCTTCATAAGTACATTTTTACACGCTTCAGAACACCTATAGCTATCATTAGTGATGATGGTGCACACTTTGTCAACATTGCAATGATTGATGTGTTGCACAGATATAATGTTAAGCATCGTATAGCAACACCCTACCATCCCTAGAAAAATGACCAAGCTGAAATTTCTAATCAAGAGATCAATGGAATATTGAAAAACGTTGTGAGACCCACGAAAAAAGATTGATTCATTAGACTAGAGGATGCCTTCTAGGCATATAGAACCACATTTAAAACTGCTCTAAGAATGTCCCCGTACAGACTAGTATTCGGGAAAGCTTGCCATCTTCCATTATAATTAGAGCCAAAGCATATTGGGCAATGAAGAAGCTGAATTTAGATTTTATTGTAGTTGAGACTAATAGAAAATTACAACTGCTGAAGATAGAAGAGCAAAGACAATCCACCTATGAAAATGAAAATATGTATAAAGAGAAGACAGATAAATGGCATGACAAAAGGATAATGCCTAGAACATTTTTTCCAGGGCAACAAGTTCTTTTTTACAACTCAAGATAGAAATTCTTCCCAGAAATACTCAAATCCAAGTGGATAAGACCTTTTAGAGTTGTCAATATGCATAACAGTGGAGCAATTGAGATTCAAGACATTTAGAAGGGAAATACATTTACAATGAATAGCCATAGGCTAAATCACTATTACAGAGGATACATTAAAAAGAATAGAGGCATTCTGAATGTAGGGACATCTCCAATGCATGTACGCATTATATATATCATATCATTACCCCGTTTGTGAATTATGTTTTTCCTATTTATTTAATTCATCATTATCTCGAATTTTTATTGCTTTTATATTATTTCCATTGTTTAAATATATTCCAAGTGTCAAAATCTTGTCCTTCACATTAGGGAAGTGTATGCATTTACTTTATGCTTTACTTTTATGTGTAAATTATGCTATAGTCTTGTGTGGAGGTTATGTTCTGTTTAATAAAAGTAGAGCCAATGCCTGTCACATGATTAACGCTATATGCATACCTGTTAAGTGATTGCAAGTTATGTTTTTCGTAAGATTCTAAGTTAGTTTGTGATGACAAGGTAGATGTTAATGTTTACAAAATAAGCAAGTTAATTAACTAGGGTGAATGTTTACTTCATGCTTTTACTTTATGCGTTACTTCTCTGAGTCAATTATGCTGCAATCTTGTGTGGAGGTTATGTTTTGTTTAATAGATGTAGAGCCAATACCTATCGAATCATTAAGGCTACATGTATACTTATTAAATTGATTGCAAGTTGTGTTTTTCGTAAGATTATGAGTTAATTAGCATGTTAATTAACAATGTTTCTTATGTCTAAAGTTTGAAGAAATTTAGAATACAAGTAGTGTATTTGCGGACGATAGGCATATGTAAGGACTATTTTCTTTATTGTTTTTGTATTTTTATTAAGGTGTGAGCACACCTTCGGTTGTGAGAGAAATAATTGATTCAATCCTAAACTAGTTAATAGAATTGAATTTCTCTTTCACCTAAGAAAAAGAGTTTTGTAATGGTTTAATCTTGAACCAATAGAAAGAATTAAGATTTATCTTTAGCTTAAAAAAAGAGGGTCAAGTCGATTTTGTTCTCACACCTAGATGGTTATCTAGTAAAATAATCACGAATGAGTCATGGAGAAGTAGAGTATGTAAGAATTTTCGAACACTATACAAGTTTGGTGTCTCTCTTTTCCCTTTACTGTTTATTTTTTAATATTATATTTTGTTTTTTTGGTGATTTAGTTAAAAAAATTTAAATCATAGTGACTATTTTTAAAGAAGAAAAAAAAGCAAATCCTATTTATCCTTCTGTTTGTTGCCTTTCGATCATACAAGGAGCTGCGAGACGATGGCATCACTTGAGGCAAACTTGGTGCAATCTTGGCAAAGGGTATAGGTGGACCTTAAAGATTGTGGGTGGACAAGAGGGCTTTTTAAATGTTAGCATGGAGTAGTGAAATGGGTGATTTCTTTGTTTGCAAAACCAGATGCCTAAACAACTCTTATATAAACCTCATGTCCAATATTTACATAAGTGCAATAGGGGAGGTAAATGATCAAAATACCCTTCTTTAGAGCCAAATGACCATCTGTCCCTAAAAAACACTTATCAAAATGCCCCTAAGGTTATTTTAGCCATTTTTCCTTATCAAAATTTTGATTTCGTGATCCATACCTAGGTAATCAAGAAATAAAAAATTGGATTTTATGGTCATCTTTTGTTGGCATGCATTGAAGTAAAGACTAGCTAGTTATAGACCCACGTTTGATCGGTTCGTTATACTACTTGCTCAATACTCTTAAGTAAAAGTTAAGTAGCTCAAACATCAATATAACTTAACCTATACTGTATGTCCTATGTCGAATACTCATTTTGCTATAATACATGCAACGTACTTTACATATAGTCAAGAATACAAACATCAGTAAACATGCATAGGGTCCACAGAGATCATAATATAAAGTTCTTACCTAAATAAATTCAGAACACAATTGTTACAAGAGCTTAAAGCGCGCAATACAAACAACCTTAATCGAATAAATCAAATTAACAGGCATATAGTAACAAAACTAAACTAACAGGCTACTCGATAGACAAGAACGTAAGAGATATGAGTGAATGCATGTGTGTGGTGGCGCAAGGTATCTACATGCTAGGCTATATGACAAATGAAGGCTACCATGTCAAGATGCAAGCCTATTACTAATTAGTTGCAATCGTTAGCTAGTGATAGGTATGTACATGCTATATATTTTTTATGTAAGACAGAGAGCGACTGAGCCATAGTTTTGTGCATTTCTCTCTAAGGCATGTGTAGATTGAACCCGAAAAAGTAGCATGCTCAAATCTACCGCATGAGTGGTCGTAATTGCATGAGGTATGTGTAGAAATGCACATCGTTTTAGCAGATCGGCGCTCTAAAAGACTCATTAAGTTTCCATTTCATCCTAGTCTAGAATCGTTGTCCATGTCGGTCTTTTGACAACAAGGTCATTGGATTGATGCGCCTCTTTTGACTGTTAGGACTTTTGGCTAACAAGGGTTTTGGTTGTATGTTAAGCAATACCAATGTTGTTTTTCTTGAGATGCTAATTGTAGACCATGTGACACCGTTGTGTTACTAAGTCGTCGGTGATATTGTGCCATGCACTATTTGATGGGCCAAACAATGGGAAGGGAGACGTGGTGTTACTTTTCATTAAATGTTTTTGAGTGTTTACACAGTTTATTACTTGTGATATTGGGTTAAAATAGTCCTGTGGAGATGCATGTAAGAAGTATTTTGGTTGTTGCTGGTTGTTTGGTGGCTCATCAATTGTGAGCAACTTACTTAAATATGTATTTTGAGATTGATGATGCAAATGAGGAAATGAGGAAGTACGAAGAATAGCGTTAGTAGCTTATTTGAAATAAGTAGATAAAGTTTAATTTCTTGTATTATAGCCTTGTGATAAAATTTTCATTTTATTATATCAATTCTCTTTAGTGTTGATAGCATGTTGTGAATAAGTTATATTTTTTTATTTTTTTTTAATATGTGGGAGGGAGAATCAATTCTCCTTAAAAATTTGATGAGTATTCCGATCCATGTAAATTTTTTATTCATCAAACACTGTATTTATACAAATGTACATCAAGCACTGTATTTATACAAATGTACCTCCACGGTCGACCCAATGTGGCCGACCTACTCGTTGTAACGGGCGACGTCACGGGGTGCAACACCTCCAAACGTTACTTGGACTCAGTCGACTCTTCGGAGAGTCCTGACCTCCACGGTCCATCCACTCGGATGAACCTACTCGTTGCTGGACCCGAGAAGGGTAAGGCTGC
>JBBMEG010080505.1:0-11427 GCA_037832605.1 Cyclanthera cordifolia | reverse complement strand
CTTGAATATACTTGTATGATCTAGAATCTTCTTTGAACATCTAGAATAAAGGGGAATTATCTAGACTTCTTCAATATGACCTCTGTGAGTATCTTTGTTGAACCTTCATGTGTTCTCAATGCTATATTGCCTATGCCCTTCACCTGACAATATCCATGAGCACCCTTCCTTTGTCACTATTCTTAAATTCCACAAAGTAGTGCCCGTGTGGGCAAATGTGAAAGCTACATCCGGAGTCAAGAATCCATTCTGATTCTTTATCAATTGATTTGCCAGCCTCAATGTTAATTGAATCTTTGATCATTAGCACTTCTGCGAACTCGAACTCAGACGCTATGTTGACTGCATCTTTTCCTTTGGTTTTGTATTCGATCTGCCTTTTCTCTTCAGCGAATATCATTCATATTTTGCGTGGCCATGTTTCTTGCAATAATTGCAAAATAAGTTTTCTTTTCCTTCATTATTCGAGGTGGGTGATTTGAGGTGGGTGATTGAGTATTCTTACTAGCTTTGAAATTGTTCTTCTTCTGATTTTTGTATGTGTCGTTCTTGGAGTTTTTCCCCTTCACGTATAGTGCTTCTGATTCAATTTTGTCTCTTTTTAATTTGAGATCCTTCGATTGTAGGGAATTTATGATTTGATCGATTGTAATGGTGTCTCGGCCATATTTCATCGCCGATTTAACTTCACTGTATTTTTCCGGTTGGGAGTTCAATAGAATCACGACCTGGTTCTCTGCTTTGACCTTTTCACCAGAATTGGACAGGTTTGTGCAAATCCTTGTAAATTCATCGAGATTTTCATCTAAATTTTTTGTCATGTTCAATGTGTATCCGAAATATATTTCTTCCAAATAAATCTTGTTTGTTAGAGTCTTGAACATGTAAAGTTCATCTAGTTTATTCCAGAGCTCTGTTGCACCTTCAATGACTTTGATTCTCCTCAACACACCGTCCCGAAGATACAATATCATGGTGCTTAAAGCAATTTTGAACATCTCTTTTTTCTATTCGTTGGTCAGGGAGATAGATCTTTGGATTTTACCGTGAGTTTTTGGCCAATTTCTATGTGCAAGAAGGGCCTTTATCTTTCTCTTATGAATTCCAAAATCAGAGCGGCCATCAAATTTCTCTATTTCGAACTTCACAAACATATTTTGTTCTTGATCGTGAATCTTGAAATGAGCGTTATACTCTATCTACTATTGATCAGTAGCAGTCCAAACCTCTATCTAAAGCTTTGATACCAATTGCTAATTTTCGATGCACGAGTGGGTGAGGGAGCGCAGGAGCTAGGCTTACGAATACAAATCGATAGGAGGAGAGGAAGAGTATATCAGATCCGAGATCTATTTCAAAGAGAATTTATATTGAGTAAATTGATCTTACATTACACAGACAATTACTTGTGATTAGTGACTTTCTTTCGTATACACATTTGTCACAGTAGTTAATTGTGTTTATCATAAAGGTGCGTGGCCAAGTGCATTCCTCGAGGTTCCAACAGTTATAACGGATCAGCCTATGGCTAGCCGGCCGCATATGGTGAAGCTGAGTTTGACTGCTTGTGTACTTGTGTGACTAGGATTAGACATTTTTAACACAATTTAATCTGTTGTTATTGAACTTTGCACTAATATTTTATGACCTTATTATATAGAATAAAAAGGTTAAAAAAGTTCAAGAGAATGCAAGAACAAGGGTTAAAAATAAAAATTTGAGATTGAAAAATTCACTATTATTTTCTTTTTTAAATCACTTATAGAGATTCTTCAAATATTTGATTGCTTCTTTATTATTATTTTTTAAAATTGTTTTACTAATCTTTTCAATTTTTATCAAAACCAATACTTAGAGATTCTTCAAATATTTGGTTGCTTTATTATTATTATTTTTCTAAATATGTTCTATTTATTATCTTTTCAATTGTTTTTTCATTTTTTAAATATAATGAATATTGTATTATCTAATTGCAAGGGTTCGATCCGAACTAGGGTCCCATCAGGCCTATACCCAGATGCATGATAAAAACAACTTTTAAAAACTGAGGCATGATGAATAAATACCCCGTTTATTAAGAAAAATAGTAATAATTTGTAAAACGTGCTAAACAGATACTCAGTTCTAAATCCAAAACCGTAAAAGAAATAATCAATCAGATCATGTCTCTATAGTAAAATTCATACTTAAACAACATGCGGAAGAAGATAAAACATTAGAAAGCACATAAACACGCCAAGCTCTTGGTCTTCACAACTCTAGATCAGTCATATAGGTAAAACTCATGCGTACTTGTGGAGGCTTACAGAGAATAGGGGTGAGTTGTAAACCTAGTAAAGATCCTAACTTGCGATCAATAAAAGTATGTATATAATATATGTTATGTAGTTACAAGCTACCAGACAATGTATATGATGAATGATAATACTCGGAGCGGCCTCAATATGACCCTGTTGTTCTAAGTCTTCAATAGACAGTAATGGTGACACCGGGGCTGCCTTGATGGGACATGCCACTCTCAGGCTCATTAGATAATTATATACACTTCTAGGGCTACCCTTGCAGCGCAATAACACTATCGAGCCTTCAATTCAATGCTTACTTTTGATTTTCACTGATGCATATCTAATGTAGATACTAAAGTTCACATAAATACCGTTGTTAAATCAACAAGTGTATCATGACGACATGTCATCTTATCATAAATCAATAACTCAGTTAATCACATTATATATATTGTTCGTAGCATAGCAATAATATTCAATAAACGTCACACAACAAACAGGGCAATCATTGCAAATCAACAAGTAATTAACACCCAAATCGTCCTACACATGCTTATGGTTGTCATTAAAACCCCAAGCTAAGGATAAAATCCCCTTACCTTGGCTAAAATCCACTAATTAATCACTTAAGTGCTCGAACCACGAGTCATGAAAGTTTTTCCAACTTAATTTGGCACAAACAGGGTTAATGAGTCAAAATTAGCACTAAAAACTATCAAAAATGGACTCAGAGCATCAAAATTATCCAATAAACATACCGGCGGACAGCGAACAGCGGTGTCACGTGGCTGAAATAGTGATTGGCGAACAGCGACGCGTGGCTAAAAAATAGTGACCGGACAACGACACGTGAATCAGCAACAGTGGAACTTGAAATCCATGCGTAGGGGACATGCACTACAGGCTCGGGACACATGATGCGCCCGAATTGGCTAGAATCAAGCTCGAGATAAGCTTTCGTTAGGATTGTAATGCAAAGCAGGTTCGAGCAATTAGCTTGCTAAATCAGTGTTGCGTTGATGAATCCACAGTTGAGAAAATCTGCAACACTGGCGGCGAGGTGAAAGATTTAGAGATGGGAGACGGATGTCGGCAGTGGTGTCAGACGCTGGCAACTAGTGATTGGTTGAACGTGCAGCCTAGGAGCGAATCGTTGGTCGACACGCGACATCTTGCAATAGAGCTGCGACGGCGGCTGCATGGTCTTCATTTGACAACATTGAGAATGAGGTTGCATGGTCAGCGTTGGTTAACGACACACGGAAAACGGAGCGTTGTGATTGGCTGCATTGGAGGTGTCGAAAAAAATAGAGGAGATGGAATGAGATGTGCTGATTTTGATGTGGCAAACGATTAAACTAATCATTTGTTTGTTTCTTGCTTTATATATATAAGGTCAAAATAGAAAGAAAAATTACTAAAATACCCCTAAAGCTTAAAATGACCTTTTTACACCTAGTTTTCAAGTTTCGACTTCACTCTTCTAGAGACATGACTTAAATAAGCACTTTTAAACCAAAAAAAATTCAAAAGGATTCCTGAAGTCCTGGTAAGCTCAAAATTACAAAACTAGCCTTGATTTTTAACGGAAAGAAACCCATGTTGTTACACTAATTATGACATGGATGGACTCTTTTTTATTTTTAGATAGGACATGGATGGACATGTGATAGAAATGAATCTTGATACTTACTATTCCAAACCATTTTTATAACTTCTAGTACACTATTAATAGTTTTTGGTTAAAATATCATTTTTCAAAAAAAGAGAGGAGAGGGAATGGCTGGCGCATATTTTGATGCGACAAATGATTAATCTATTCATTTGTTTATTCTTTGCTCTATATATAAGGACAAAATATTAAGCAAAATTACCAAAATACCCCTAAAGCTTAAAATGACATCTTTACCCCTAGTTTTCAAGTTCCACTTCAAACTTCTCGAGACATGACTTAAATAAGCACTTTTAAACCAAAAACAAATTCAAAAGGATTCCCAGAAGTCCTGGTAAGCCCAAAATTACAAAACTAACCTTGATTTTCAATGGAAGGCAACCCATGTTGTTACACTAATTATGACGTGGATGGACTTTTTTATTTGAGACAGGGACATGGATAAACATGATAGAACATAATTTTGATACTTGATATTCCACACCATTTTTATAAGTTCTAGTACACGATTAATATTCTTTGATTAAAATATCATTTTTCGAAAAAAGAGAGAAGAGGGAGTGGGCGGTGCTGATTTTGATGTCACAAATGATTAACCTAATAATTTGTTTATTTTTGACTTTATATATAAGGACAAAATAGTAAGAAAAATTATCAAAATATCCTTGAAGCTTAAAATGACCTTTTTACCCCTAGTTTTCAAGTTTCGACTTCACACTCTTCGTCATCCCTTGCACTTGTTCCTCTAAAGCCGTAATATTCGCACGCTCTGATTCCTGCCTGGCTACCGCACCCTCAGGATCCGGGTGGTTTTCGACATGAACGTCATGTCCTCTAGAGGAAAACCTCCTCGGAGCGTGCTCGACGTCGGATTCTTCATCGATATCGTGGTGGTGGCCGTTTTCAGCGTTTGACATTTTTCGCAGGAAAATAGTTTGGATTTTATCGTTTTAGGTAGAACACTATTTCGTCCTTAAAGCGCCAACTGTTCATGCCAAAAATGGTCAACGGATATCCACAGTAAGAATTTGTTTAACTGAGGACGAAAGGACCTTCAAAAAAGTAAAATTAGTACACGTCAGTGTTGTGTGAGCCACAGAGCCTCCGATGCCTAAGTTAGTAAAGGATTTCAGAGTATAATCTAGAACATTAGAAATGGCTTAAGGGTACTTAGCTTAGGATCAGTCCCTTGAAAGAGAGAAATGACTTGCCTTTTATAGCAGCCGGTCTAGTAATCGTTGCAGCTCAGTTATGAAGATATAATGGCCGATCGTTAGAAACGTCTGTCATTAAGCCGGGTATCAATACCGGCGTAACTCGTGACTGTTACCCTTTGGAGGTGTAACGTTCTTTATTTTGGACTTGGTCGACTCTTCGGAGAGTCCTAACATCCATGACCAACCCCATCAGGCCGACCCACTCGTTGTAACGGGCGACTCCACGTGGTGTAGCGCCTCCGTATGTTCCTTGGACTCGGTCGACTCATCTGACAGTCTTGACCTCCACCGCCAATCCACTCGAATTGTTTTACTCGTTGTAACGGGCGACGCCACGAGGTACAACGCCTCCAAACATTACTTGGACTCGGTGGACTCTTCAGACAGTCCTGACCTCCACAGCCAATCTGCTCGGATTGACCTACTCGTTGTAACGGGCGACGCCACGTGGTACAGCGCCTCTAAACATTACTTGGACTCGATCGAATCTTCGGAGAGTCCTGACCTCCATGGCCAATCCACTCGGATTGACCTACTCGTTGCCAGACTCAAATAGGATGAGGCTACAAGGGCCAGCCCCTCGGTATGGACTCGACCGATCCCCGAGGGGGGTTATGGTCTTCATTTAGCTGACCCTAGGGGGGTGGACAATGGTGTTGGCCGACCCTTGGGGGGTCGGTAAAGGCGTGGCCGACTCCCGGGGGGTCGGTAATGGCGTGACCGACCCCCGAGGGATCGGTAGTGGACTTGGACGATCCCTTAGGGGTTGAAGCCTCCATTTGGACGACCCCTGGGGGATCCACGTTAGCTTCTTTGTTCTTCGGGTGGGTCCCAACCTCTTATGAGTCTTTCAGGATATTTTTAGCTTACAACAAAGGTGTTATCACATTAATTGCTTAAGGTTATTCCATTATTGAATTAGATGGTTTAGTTTCCTCTAACTAAAACACAATTGATCTTACCAGAGAATGACATAATTTCTTAAAGAAGGCACAACAAGTCTTACCTTTTCCCCATGAAGAGTGTAATAATAAAATAGAAGATTAACTTGCCTTTCCTATTATATGTATATCTTTGGGCCTTGACTTCCATATAATTTAGAAAGTTTTGGTTTTAAGATTCACATGTTGTGATCATGTTTATGAACCTTTCTTCGATTCTCTCTCAGGCAGTTTGGAATTCTTCTCCATGTACTCTTCCTTTTACATTCCAATATTTGTTGCGGTGCATAAATTAGATATCTTATTATATATATAGCTCCTTGTTTCTCAACATATTTGATTCTGAATCCAACGTTTTGAAATTATATGGTTGTATGCTCTATGCTTCAGTGAAGTCTATCAAAATCCTTGTGCGGCATTGTTACAAAATATAACAAACACAAAATGGACCGCAGAAGCAACCTTTCACGTGGTTTCAATCGTAAAGGTATATTGACTTATGTTTGCACTTAAAATGCAACAAACTCACAATCTTGGACACATTAACTTTCAAAGCATCAAATGGTCCTTCTTCCCTTAAAATAGCTTCTAGCACGTAAAATGGATTTTGAACTGAGCACATCCATTGTTGAAGGTGAAGAATGAATGCTTTCTGAATCTTCTTTGCTCTGGATTGTGTAACAGGTCCAAGGGGAACGTGTGGAATTCCATGATTTTTATCAATTATCTTTTCAACCATACATGAGAATAATGTCATTATACAACTTTCAGTTGTTGTGGTATTAGCCTGAGACACTCTCTTCATTCTACATGGTCTCAAATCTCCATTCACAGTCTCCAAAATTTATTCTCCTATCATTCATTGTGTTTGCGAATCCTCCTCAATTTCATCAACAATTTCTTCTTCTCACTCTCCAACTACACATACTTTAACTGTTTCTGGGGTAGTTGTCAAAAAAATCCCTTCATCAATTTCATCCTCCACTTATTTTTCTTGAACTTCTTCGTTAGACTCTTTTTCTTTGCTCGCCACCTTTTACGCCATAACAAAAAATCCTCTTCTCTAGTAACTTTAGACGTTGCCATCATCATTTCCACATCTTCTTCAGTAGCAATTTTTTCTTCATCTTTCTCTGACTCTGTCTAAAAAATTTCTTCTCTAACTACCTCTTCTAAAATTTCATTTTCAACCTCCTCCACAGTATTGTTCTCATTTTCTTCGACTTTAACCTCACCCTCTTCTTTCGCCTCAACAACTGCTTCAACTTCTTCTTGCATAGCTTTCACCTCAGTAGCACTTGTTTCTGCCATAGTTTGATCGACAAAAGTTCTTCAAGAATGTGTACAACCACAATTGTTACCACTTGATCAAGCACAACCAATGCTATAGAAACTTCACACTTCGTTTAAGGGATTAAAAGTTTCTTCTTCGCATTCCTTTTGTTGGCCACAGAAGCCACCACAACGAGAGCTTTTCCACTTCTTGTCCTTTACATTTCTAATTTTAGGTCTAGGGTTAGAATCACTCAAGAAATCAAAATCAACAAGGGTTTCAAAAATTCAAACTCCTAAGGATTTCTTTGAAAGCGTACTGAAATTGATACAATAGCATTGTATTAAAAGACGGAGAAATAAATGGCATGCAATGCTACATCAGTTCAACTTCGTGATTTATTTTGAATCTTCAAACCGATCAAGATGAAGCAACTCGTCTCTTCAACTCGAACTGACGTCTTTCTCTTTAGTGAATAGATTTTTTTTGCTTGAATAAAAATAACCTCCATTTTAAAAGCGTTGGTTGGGTCTAACAGACAAAAATTGCCTCCTTTTCGCACATAACTCTCCCACGGGCCACTCTTTCTCTCGCCAAATCTTAAAGAATAAAAATGAATTGTGTCTTTTCAAAATTCTAATTCAAAACGTGCATTAAAGAGAATATGTTAACAATCCCACCAAAATTAAATCACATCAAAACTTTAAAACAAATATCTACACTAAAATTCAACTAGCAACAACAATTTTAGCTATTTACTCTATATACAACAAACTTGGGTTACTAACTTTTTTTGACTTTGGAAATAAAATAAAGAGTAATTCCATCTTTTAAAATCATCTCCCCATTCACCATGAATGAAGTTTAATCCACTTGATTCTTAATTTTTAGCTTCATGATTCAACCTGTGTAACCTTAAAAGGACAAACCACTAAGATTTAAATTTTGCAGAGAACATGGTGGCCTGCTATAAACTGATTGGGCAATATTGTGCAGTCATGCCATTTTTTTGTTCTCTTTATAAAGTTTGACATTTTTGAAAGAGAAATTTCTAAATTCTTCTAGCTCTAAAAGTTGCAGTTGTTGAAGTTAGTTAGACTAGGTTTATATGTTATTTTTTGTGTTAGGCCTATTTAGTTGCTACGGTTAGAATGTAACACTATATAAAGGCATTGCCTCTAATAATACAAGGGTGGGAAAACTGTTTACATGGTATCAGAGCTTAGTGTTTGAAGAAGTCAAATTTAGGGTTACAGCTGCTGCCGGAATCTGTCGCTGCCAAAATCTGCCGCCTCTGGCAATGGAGTTAGCCGACACCGCCAGCAGTTCTGGAAAGCTTTGAGGCCGATCTACAACTTGTGAGAATTTCTCTGCCAACCAACAAGAGACGCGCCTTCACGAGTCGTTTGAAGAAAGAAGTCGCTGAAAGTCAACAAGGCGCGAGGAAGATTGTGGGTCAACCACTTGGGTTAGGGTTGGCTGGATTTTATTCACGCCTATTCTCTTTTCGACGTGGTAAGGCCGTTTTTCAGTTTTCGGCTACTGGTTGTCTCAAATCTAGATTTTAGGGTTTTTAGAAGTTAGTTGGCAGCATTCTGCTTTTTGAATTAAACCATGACATATAAAGAGAGATTTCGAAAGTTACAATATTAGAATTAACAGTCTCCGACAACTCACATTGTGACGGGTGATAATACTTCTACTGTGGGCAATTTCGCTAAACTTCGGCTGTCAAATGACTTACCACAATCATCCTCAGCAGATCCTCCTACTGCAATCCTGGGTGAGTCATGTAATAACCACTGTGTCCTTACGTCAAAGTCAAAATGGGTTATAGACTCTGAAGCTTCTTCCCATATGACATGTAATATGAGTCTCTTTTCAACGCCTTTGTTGAGTGCATCATTTTTCCGGTCGTTACTTTGGCTGATGATTCCTGGTCTCCAGTTTAGGGCACAGGCCCAATTACGCTTACCCCTACCCTGACCTTATCCTCTATTTTATGTTTACCTAGTTTTTCGTTTATCTTGATTTCAGTTAGTCAACTTTCTCGAGACCTTGATTCTTTTATTTCATTTTATCCTTGCTATTGTTTCCTTCAAGATCGTTTAACGACAAAGGTTATTGGTAGAGGGCATGTTTCTAGAGGTGTTTATGTTCCTAATGAGCTTTCCGCACAAGCTGTCGCATGTTCGAGTACCCAGTCCTTGTTCGAGATTCATTGTCAGTTAGGACATCTGCCGTTGTTTGTTTTAAAGAAATTATATCCTGAGTTTAGTAAATTTTTAGTATTAAATTGTGAGTCTTGTCAATTTGCAAAGTTTCATTGTAATAGTTCGAATCGTCGAGTCAATAAGCGAGTTAATGCTCCATTTGAGTTAGTACATTACGATGTTTGGGGCCCAAGTTCTGTTATTTCTAATCCTGGTTTTAGATATTTTTTTACTTTTGTAGACGATTATTCTCATCTTACTTGGATTTATTTAATAAAAAATCGTTCTGAATTATTTTCTATTTTTTGTCCCTTTAATACTGAAATTTGAACTTAATTTAGTGTTTCTAACAAAATACGATGTACCGATAATGGAAGGGAGTATTTCTCGACTGTTATTGGTTTTTAATTACAAGATAATGGTATTATTCATCAATCTTCGTGTCCTGATACTCCATCTCAAAATGGCCTTATCATTTCATATGAATGTCCTGAAGCACTTTTGGGTAGATGCTGTTAGTATGGCTTGCTTCTTGTTTAATCGCTTGCCTTCTAGTGTTTTAAAGGGTGAGATTCCATTTAAAGTCATGTTTCTTACGAGAGAAATGTTTTCTGTTGTTCCTAAAATAATTGGGTGCACATGTTTTGTTCAGGATATTCGTCCTAGTCTTAGTAAGTTGGATCCAAAATCTTTAAAGTGCTTCTTCATCGGCTATTCTAAAATTCATAACGGATATCGTTGTTATTGTCCAGCTACTAAAAAGTATCTTATTTCGGCAGATGTTACATTTTTTGAAGATGTAGTGCTTAGATCATCGTCTCGGTCTCATTCTTCTTTTCATAAGGATGGCTTATTTTTATGAGGTAGTTTTGTCACCATCAAGTCCTGTTATGTCTCCTTCAGAATTCATACCTTCTAGTCCTCCTGTTACGCAGTTCTATTCCAAACGTGGGTGCCAACTTACAGAAGCATGCCTTCCACCATCGATGTCTTCGTCTAATGATTTACAAGTTAGTAATGACCTTGACTTACCTTTTCCCATCGAAAAAATAAGCGTTCTTGTATGTATCATATTTCATCATTCTTATCTTAGCATAAGTTGTCCTTACCGGGTTATTCTTTTCTTTCGTCTATCGATTCTATGGTGGTTCTTAAAAATACGAGCAAGGCATTATAACATTCTGGGTGGCGTCAAACGATGGTTGAGAAGGTGAATGCAGTGGATGATAATGACACTTGGGAGTTAGTAGATCGCCTAGTAGACAAAAAAACTATTGGCTGAGTGGATTTCTATTGTCAAGGTAAACTCAGATGGATTTGTTGCACTTTTGAAAGCACACTTGGTTACTAAGGGTTATGCTCAAACTTATGGTGTTGATTATAGCGATACTTTTTCTCCAGTTGCTAAGATGGTGTCTATTCGATTGTTTAATTCAATGGCGGCCTCGAATTCTTGGACGTTATATAAGCTAGATATCAAGAATGCATTTCTCCATGGTGACCATGAGAAGGAAGTTTATATGGAGCAACCACCTGGATTTGTTGCTCAAGGGAGAATACCAAGGCGTGAAGGATTTGAAAATCATTGTATGGTGTGAAACGGAATCATCGGGTGTGGTTTGGCATGTTTAGTCAGGTGTTAAGTGAGTTTGGGATGATAAAAAGCTTGTCTGACCATTCGGTGTTTAAACCAGGAGATTAGGTTTGGGTACATTTTCGTAAGGAGAGATTTCCATCCCAAAGGAAAAGTAAGTTACATCCAAGACGGGATGGCCCTTTTCAAGTTCTTGAAAGAATTAACAACAATGCCTACAAAATTGATCTTC
>JBBMEG010080504.1:0-11427 GCA_037832605.1 Cyclanthera cordifolia | reverse complement strand
AAAAAAAATCAAATTTTTTTCAAAAAAAAAAAAAAAAAAAAAAAAAAAAAAAAAAAAAAAAAAACCTCACAAGTCCAATTGTCAAAAAAAAAAAAAAAAAGAAAAAGCCGAACCCATTATTTAATTGCATCTGAGAAAAATAGATAAAATTTTATTATACGAAGCTAATATAAAAGATGGAGAGGACAAAAAAGTTCTTATCAAACATAATGATGAACATATAAATAACAAAGTTACTCGTTCAAAAATCATTGCATGATAAAAATTAGTTAAATACACAATAAATACATAAGTTCGGCTGATTTAAATAATTGATATTAAATTAAATTTGATGAGTACACGTATCTTATAAAGGGTAGGCTTTCAATCGTTCACAGTGAGATATTTGGATTGAGTTTTTAAGAATATTTAGAATGAAAATTTATTTTTAATATTTAGAAATAATGATTGTAATCAAAATCTCGTTTGAATATATTTTATAAGAGTGTTTAAAATGAAAATTTAAAAATAATGATTTAGTCGAAACCTTGTTTGAATGTAATTTTTGTGAAAATACTTAATAAATGTTAGTTTGAAATATTCTTCCAAGCTCCCAATCCAAACATCCCTATATAATTAGTTAGGTTTTTCTCATTAAATATTTGACTTTATTTTAATCATCTATGCACGACATGCCTTTTAGAGCATATTTAGCTATTGCGTGAAAGGAAAAAAAAAAAAAAAAAAAAAAAAAAAAAATCATAATTGCAAACTTTTTAATAAAGTGGGAAAAAAATAACTTAAAAAGAAAAAAAAAGTGGTGAGCCAAACCAAAGGTTTCCCATGAGTTGGGGGGAAGGAGTCGAAGGGACCCACTTTGTCAGAAAGTTCAGTTCTTTCTCTAAGATTCGTTCGCCTCCGAGCCGACAAACGAGAAAGTTTCGTAAAGTTCATAAAAGCTTTGGAGATTAATTTTAGCAAAATGCCAAAAACTCATTAATTAAAAATCAACAAATTAATAGTTGGAATTATATTATATAGAAACTGAATTGCATCGATAAACAAACATTTTCTTCAACCAATTCTGGAATCTGTTATAAAAGAATCACTCAAATTAAAAAACGAGATTTAATTAAAGGATTAATGTTATACCTTGGGATCGAATTACGGGAACCAGTGAAGATGAATGTGGAGCTTTTGGCCGGAAAATATGGTGGAAGCAGCAGCGGCGGCGGCGAGGGAAGAAGGATGGAGGCGGTGGAGAGAAAAGGAGAGGATGAAGTGAGTATTTAAAGATTGAAGAGTAACAGCCTTGCCCGTGTGATGTGCATGGAATCTCGAATATTCGAATTATTTTATATATCCTTCTTTCTAATTAACTGTTTCTTGTTTTACTTCCTTTTTTGACCATTCATTTTCTTTTTTCTTTTTTTGTTCTTTAATTTTATTTTCTTCTAAATCAAATTGTAACAAACTTCTCAAGTTTATTGCGCGTTCAGATTCCTAACAGTATTCGCCAAAACACCAGTAATTTTAAAGCAATCATAAAAATTTATTTATAATAATTTCATTAATTTAAAGCGGGACAGGTTTGATTATCCCGTATACAGTGTAGCAAATCTTTATTTAAAAAAAAAAAACAAACAAACTAGGTGCTATTTGGATTAATAATAATAATTTAGTATACATTTTTTCAATACAACTTAAATATTAATCTCATAAATTTGAAATGAATTAAATCAAATTTGGTTTTGATGATAAAAAATAACTCCAATATAAAAAATGAGATAATGTGATTACATTTTAAACTAATTTTAATGAAAAAATAACATTAAATCTATAAAAAAAAAATACCAATATTAAATTTTTATGAAAATAAAGTATAGGAAAACAAAATAAAAGTACATAAATCAAAATAAATAGACATGGCTAATTAAATACAAATGTTATAAGGAAATTGAGAACGCTAGAATTATATATATAGATTTTATGATTTCTAGTACATACGAAACTACTCATTATTTTCAAGAAATTACGTTGGCATACAAAACAATTTATTTTTAGATCAAATATAATATACTTGTTGAATCTGAGGTGGCCATGTTAAAAATTAGGGAATTCACTGTGACACTGTACTAGGCAACTTCTTATTAAATATTTTTTTGTCCATTAAAGATTATTTAATTAAAGATTATCAGGTGACATTGATTTAAAATGGTTTGCGATATTGATTGAATATTATATCTGAATTGATTAAAGATTATCTTTTACAATATTTGAAGTCATCAAACAACGCTATCTATTGCACTAAATTAAAAATTATAGGTTGTATCTATTAAATAGTCTATGACAAACAATATTTTCCATTATTTTAGAGATTGTACAATGGGTCACATTATTGTGTTTTTTGTGGGATGAAGACACACTGGACATACCGACTCGTATAATAGCGTGAGCTCTCTTTCAACCCATTTATCTTTGTTTTATTTTGGAGAAATAAAAATTTAGTCGACAAACTTTACAGTGTACGTTACATCACTTTTTTAGCGAATATCCAAAGAACTTAAGATTATTATTTTTTCAGTCCATGTAATATTTAACTCAAATATTTAATTATGGTTATTCATTTTTCATTGTTAGCCACTACAAAAATACGATCTAGATCAATTGTCGAACACGAGTCTTAGACAATGTACACATGAAATATTGTGAAATTGCAAAATTGCAAAATTATTTTGTATTTTTCTCAATTTTATCTCATATAAGAAGTGTTCCATCTTCAATAGCTTTGGAGACTCTCCATGTCTTAATTGACGATGATTGCAAAAGGCTACAAGTCTTCTTCAAAGCTTTACCTCTCATTTTGTGTATAGTACTGCCAGTTCTTAATGGAGTAATATCTTGAGTAAATGAGTACCTACTCTTCGAATGTGTAAGTGTGATTGAAGAAATAAATTTTCAAAATGTAAAAGCTTTACCTTTTTAGATAAGTTGAATGTTTAACTTTCTGAAAGCTTCGATTTATATTTAGTGTACATCTCTTTATAAACAAGGTTAAAAATAATGTTAAAAACTTTTGTAACAATTTCATTTCATCATATCATGTGTATATGTACATTGGGGAAGCTTTTAAAAATGAAAGTAAAAGGAGAAAGAGACATAAATGCTAACTATATACATTATTTGAAAAAGATGAGGTCCTTACATTTATTTTAATGGATATGACCGGTCTTTACACTAATTAATAACATTATGGTGAAAGGAAAATTAAGAAGTCCAACAAGTCATGAATTGGTTGACTCAGATACATAATGCACCAAGTTGTTCCTAAAGGTCAACTTTATTGTCTTTCCCTTAAGATCCTACTGGAGGAAACTATAAACAAAATTGTAATTCATTGATATATGACTTAGTCTAAACCGTTGTTCAATATTTTTTATTTTTCATTATATGGGTTAAAATCCATGTTTAATATAAGAGAAAATTTGTTTTGGTTTCAATATGAATTTAGTTTGCTCTGATTTTTTTTTTTAATCACATTTTCAATTTGATTTTTAATGTGATTTTAAAATTATTTATTTTATTAATCAAAATCAACATTTTTCATAAATATAATAATATTTTTAATGTTTTAATTTCATAATTCACATTTAAATTCGTTATTCCACCAAATCTAAATATATATTTATTTAATTCTATTTTTTATTAGCTATTCTTTTAACAATGGAAACCAATGAATAGATTTTGATTTTCTAAAACGTTAAACCATTAGAAATCTGTTTGTTTGTTTTTTTTTTTTTTTTTGTGTCTATTTCGATTTTTCTTTTCCCCTAATTTTATCTATTACGTGCATGTTTGTAATTCATTTATAAGAAAATCATCCACCAAACAAGTTTATGATTATTCCTCAATTAAACAGTGGATCTAGTTAAATAAAAAAAAAAAATTAAAAAAACAGATATTTTCTTTAATAATAGCGTTAGATTTTTTTTAATAAATATAATTAAAAAAATATGGGAAGAGGAGTAAATGCCATGGATGGGCCCTTTCATTAAATAAGATGTTAGGTGAAAAAGACAGAGAGAAGACCCAAAAGGTAAGCAGGGATGATAGGGAAGGAAATTGATCTAACATATATATATATATACATACATATATATATATATATATACATACATATATATATATATATACATACATATATATATATATATTTATTTATTTATTTATATACGTTACAGAGATCACTAATTTATTTTATTTTTCTTCGTATCCAGCCATCAGAGTCCTCGCCCTTATGACTTAGTAAAATGAAGATTTGTAAGATCAATTAAAAGTCCATTTCCTAAAAGTTTTTTACTAAATTTATTTCAATGAATCGAAAAGGTCTGTGTCGTGGTGGTTTCATTGATTGGTGTTACAATCATCTTTTGAGTGCAATCATTATTTCTAAATAATCAAAATAAATTATCAATCTAAATCTAATTCTATAGGGCTAACACCACTAGACTAGCATCCATAAATTTTAAAATTAATAATTATATATAATTCGAACTATATTACTAATTTAACTTCCATTTTTTTGGGAGCAATGGCCCCTTACTCCCTTCCTAGGTCAGGTGGATATAGGTTAATATACTATTTTTGTTTGTGCACTTTTAAAGTTGGTTTCATTTTGGTTATATATTTTTAAAAGTTTAATTTTATTTCTAGATTTTTATCAATTTTAGTTGGTACACTTAAAAAAAATTTAAAAAATCATTTCTTTATTAAATTTGAAGTTAATATTTATTGAAATTTGTTCAACAATATTAATACAACTAACAATAAATATGAACATATTTATAAAATTTATAGAGAAATACGACAATATTTTAAAGAAAAACTAACAAAAATTTTGTTTTTTCCAATAGAGACAATTTAATTTATTTAGGAAAGTTAGATACTAAAACTAAAAATTTGAAAGTTGAAGGTCAAGATAAAATAAACTTGAAAGTTCAGAGTTCAAAATCAAATAAACTTAAAGATTAAGAGATTAAAGTGTACGTTTGAAAGTTCGGATCAAAATGAAACAAATTTAAAATCTAGAAACCAAAGAAGTATTTTAACTTTTCTTATAATTGCAAAGAGATCCCTTTGTAATTTGGTGCCATAAAATAATATAAATAACAAGGTCGTGAAATAATTAAGAAACTTATGAAACTTGTCGATTCTATAAAACAATTAAAATTATGATAATTTTAAAAAAATAGTAAATACAGTCATTTTATTAATAAATGATGTTTTTTATTTATAATACAATATTCACAATATTAATAACTATAACTATAAATAGGAATACATTTGATTTTGTCTATATTTATACAGGAAGTATATTGCATATTATCTGATTGTATAATTTCAACCTACAAAAATGTATTTGTAATGCTTCAAAATATAGCATATGCTCCGTATATCCAATATTATTGCTTTTACAAAGTTTCCAATTGGAGAACGAACAATCAAAAAATTTGAATGATAAATGTTTGAAGAGACATTTTATTAGCTAGCTCAATTTATACTGTTTGAAATAGTTCATTTTTTCTTAACTAAATCATACACTAATTTAGATTTGTATACAATGTCATTCGAACATTGCTTTTTTGACAAAAGAAAATGATTCACTAGTACAACACCGCAAGTTATTTATATGTATGTGAGCACATAACTCCACACGTGTAATCTCGAAACTCTTTTAAAAAGTGTGTAAATTGATCAATATAAACAATTATAAATGATGAGTTATTAGATATTTGAATTTTGTAATAGTTCAATTGGGTATGATTATTTACGAAGGAGTTATATTTAACCGTTTGTTTGAATGATAGTTTTTGTAAACGATTGCATACAATAAGTCGCTTGAATGTAGTTTGTTTATTTTGAAGAATTAGAAATGAGTAGTTAAAATTGAATTATTAAAATGAGTGATTAAAAATTAACCATTGCTTTGAATATTTATGAATAAGTAATTAAAAATAAAAGATTATAAATGAATAATTATTTTGAAAGATTTGAATCGTTGATTTGTTTGAAGAGAAGTTATAAAATGTCATATGATACTGCGGTTAATCAAGCTAAACAAACGCCCCTTATGAACAGAATCTTACTAAGCGACCAAGCAAGTGGGAGAGAATAAATCACATTGATGGATTTTTTTTTTTTTTATACGGAATCAAATATAATAAAAATTAATTCAATCAAATTAAATGAGTGTGTTTGTATCAATTCTACAAGCCAATGACTTTTAATACAGTAAAATTGACACGTTCTATTAAGTTAACTATTAAAAACAATCAAATGAAATAGATTAAAAACATTTTTTTTATTATTATATAATTTTTGGTAGAAAAAAGTTGCTAAAAATAAAAATAGATGTAATAATATGTTATATACAACCAAATTTCTTTAAAATATCTTATAGTACAGTTGATTACAAAGGTGTTGAAAAGTGTAATTCAGATTAAATATATTTATAGAGCTAGTATTAAAATTGATCAAAGTAATCAATTAATTTTTTTTAAGACTAATATTATTTAAAGACTGAATATTTAAAACGTAATCCCCACACTGAACTTATAGATCAAAGAAAATATTATTAAAATCATTTATTTATATGAGATAAAAGGAAGAGAAAAACTTGTCAATATATGTTTTTTTTTTCTTAGTACCTACATTTGTATATATAGAATACTTATACACACAAGTATTAATCTCACATTTCGTTGATTTTATTTATTAAAATAAAATAAATATAATATCAAAATTTAAAGGATAAAATATTATTTTAATCTCTCAACTTTCAATTTTGTTCCATTTTGGTTCCTAAACTTTTAAAAATCATATTTTAATCTTTGAACTATTAGTTTTGTTCAATTTTGCTCCCTAAACTTTCAAAAGTTCAATTTTAATCTTTTGATTTTGAAAAAAAATTAAAATTGGTCTCTATCGTAATGTTTAAGTCAATATTAACCGAAATTTTTTCAATAATGTTAATAATTTTAACCTAATCAAAGGTAAAATAGGAAGACAATTTTAAAATTTATAAAATAATATGCTAATTTTTATAAAGAAAAAAAAAATTAAGACTAATTTTATTTTATTTTATTTTTTGAATTTAAGGATTAAAATAAAACAAATTTCAAATTTTATGTACTAAAATTTGACTTATGAAAATTGATAGCTCAAAATAAAATAAATATGAAATTTGAGGACCAAATAATAATTATAAAAAATTAAATAAATGTGAAGGTAATGGTGGTGGCACGTTCGCATTGAGAAGTTTTTATGTATTGAAATGAGCATTTAAAGCAGTAGACAAGTTGAAAATGACAAGCAGTGTTGAATTGTCAATGCGTTGAAAATGGAGTAAGCCACGCCAGCTGTAGCCTCTACTCTACAACCAACTTTCCTTTCCCATTTCTCTATTTATGACTTTTTGGACTTATTTTTTCTTTATTTCTTTTTATTTTCTTTTCTTTAACGGAAGAAACTCTAACCTAAAGCGTATAATTTAAGGTATGTTTGTTAAGTAATATTTTAAATCAGTATTTATTCAATATTCTTTAAAAAAATTATAATTTTTTATTTGAAACATTATTTATAAATATTTAAAATAAATTCTCATTTCAAATAATAAATTTAAATATTCTTAAAAATACATTTATTTTGTTTTCGTTGCGCTATTTTTAAATATTCAAAATAAATTTTCATTAATAACTATTTATTTTGTGTGTTTAAAAAATTACTCTCTAATTTTTCAAATTTTCAGTTTACAAATT
The DNA here is from genome assembly GCA_037832605.1 of Cyclanthera cordifolia. NCBI lineage: Eukaryota > Viridiplantae > Streptophyta > Magnoliopsida > Cucurbitales > Cucurbitaceae > Cyclanthera > Cyclanthera cordifolia. Next base: position 3,631 of record JBBMEG010080504.1, on the reverse strand, counting down.
GGATATGAAATATTTTAATCGTGAACTATTCACGATTCCATCCCTAATATGTTGTTAGTTACTGTTTTTATTGAAATGAAACTATATTAATTATCGAAATAAATAGTTGTTATTAAATGCATTTTTTAAAATTTAACTACAAATTTGTCGTGATTGAAATTGAATATTTCAGTCAAACTAAAATTAACTTCATTTATTTTTATTTTTTTTAAAGAAACTTCAAAATATTAAGTTAAAATGATATTTGATTTAAAAGGAATGATAGTTAGCTTTATTTTTAGTATTATTATTTTCTCTAATGAAATCAACTATCTGGATGACGGCGAGTTACAACTGTCGCCGACCAACGGAACTATATTATTATATAATTTAATTATACATTTTCAATGATAAGGTTAGACCCTTTTGTATTTTCTTTATTTTTCTCAAAGTCATTACTTTCGTATTATTTTGTAAGCCATACCAATATTATAACTCATACAACTAAGAGAACGTTATAACATAACTCGACCTTTATGATTTGAGTTTGATAATCTTAGTTGTATAAGTAATCGATTTCTTTGGCTTGATAAACAAAGAGTCAAGATCTAAAAAGATTAATTTAAATTAAGGTGGACATGTGCCTAGAAAATAATTTTACAATTTTTTAATATCTAAAAACTGTACTTGCAATATTTCAAGTGAACTTAAGGTGAGAAACTGTGTGTACTTCATTTCAACTTTTCCTAACTAATCTAATCTTATTTCAAATGACTATGTACATATCCCCTCTCTGAAATGTTCTTGAAAAGAAAATCAACTCAATGAAAAATATAAATTAAAAATATATTTTGGTTCTCCTTTAAAAAAATAAAATGGTTCTTAACTTTCATAAAATTAAAGCATTATTTTTATACTTCAAACTTTAAATAATTTGGTAAATATCCTAAAGTGCTTTCGTAGTCAACACAATCAAAATATTAAAAAGGTTATAAGTTTAAGATAATAAATTGATAACTATTTATAAAAAAATTAATGGCTTAAAAACTTTTTATGAATATATATTTTAGGCGCAATTTGTGGATTTTCATGAATAAAAAAAACTAAAAAATTATATGAATGTCAAAATTTAAGAAAAATCAGATATAATAAAAATCTATTTAATCAAGTTAATTGAAAGCTCCAATCAAACATATTAGGATACGACTACATTCAAATGAAATTAATCGCTACAATCAATTAAAATAATGAAATGATCAATCATCAAAACAGTCGATTTTTGTGACTGAATTGTGGACTGGGCCGGCCCAGTTTGCAGGACTCAAACGTAGAATATATTTAGAAGCAATATCTCCATTCCCAGACCCAATTCTCAATTTTCCTCTAAATAAATAAATAAAGCAATTTACTGATTTGTTTAGTTTAGAATCTTGTTTAAACTTATAACCCATTGTCAAATCATTATATACAGTCATTTTCAAAAAATAAGTTAGAAAATATAATCATTGGAATAATGAATGATGTCACAAACTAGTATTTATAAGACAATAATAATGATTATGGGTACAAATGCTTTAAAATTTTATCTAAGTTTATAATTATTTTGTGAAAAGATTACACTCAATACAATTTTACTTTACTGTATATTGGGCTAAGCCGAACCCAAAAACTGCTGAGCGATCAGCAAATAGGCACTTTAAGGCCCATTTACAAATGACTCGGGTTAGCCCGACTAAACAGTTCAAAAATCATAGTATAAATATGAAAAAAAATAATAATAATAATATTCTATTCTTTCAATTTTTTGTCCTCTATCCACAAAAGTGCAAAAATGTGAGATATAGTTAAAAGTAACCCTATAACATAATGTTTGTTATATTGAGATGAAACCTCTATCATTTAAGGCATGGGTGTTTGGGCCAACCATTAATGAAGGGAGAAAACGGGGAGGAGAATGATTCCCGGTGTTTGGAGCACCAAAATTCATTCTCTCCATAATCACGTTTTACCAAAATCATTTTTTTTATTTTCCTCTTAACTACTTCCTATTCTTCACAAAACAACTTTTTATTCCTTCTATAACTATTTTTCACTCATATCATACCTATTCTTTTATTTGTCTCATATCATCCTCTTCATCCCAAACACAATTAATCATTATCTTTCGCATTATCTCCTAATTCTCATTCCTTCCATAATCATTCTCATTCTCTTTGCCCCAAACACACGGTAAAAGTATCGCGGAAAAAAGAGATAAATAAAGAAAAGTAAGAATAAATTAGTGATTAATGTGATAATAGTTGGTGGACTAAACAATAAGAAGGGATTCCTTCTCTTCCCTTACCTCCACATCCAATTGTACCCTAAGTAAGAAGAGGCTGAGACAACCTGCAGGCTGCAAAAACCTTGGCAGATCGATAACTATCCCAGTAATATTTAGAAACAAACGAACCTTGACATGCTGAAAGTTTCACAAAATTGAACCTAGAAATCACTGCAAACAGCATAGAGGAAAGACTAGGGCTTTTGTTAGCTTATTGACATATGATCTTCATTCATTTTAGCTCTCATTGAGAATATTCAGTTTTAAATGCAAGGAGAAGACAAATTATGAAAGTAATGAAGGTATATTAGTAACTATACGAGTTTGTCAAGAGGGATATGTTGTAAATAGAGTGAGTAGGAAGTGTCGTTGATAGATTGTTGTTACCCTTTTATTAATGAAACCTGGGATTGACAAAAGCTCCCGCTCTTACAGCTTAATTCTTACAAAATATTTCACGCCTACACAAGAGGATCAACCAACTATTTATAACTAGACAATAACGCCTACTAACTACCAATCCTAACGGTTAAGTAATCGACTAATCAAACATTCCCTTGCCGTCTACTTCGTCGCTTAAAAACAAATGGATGGGGCCTATCAGTTGTGGGAAAGACTTGTAAAGATGCATTATGATTTTTTTTTAATATATGGGAGTGTTTGGATATCTTAAGTGCACATCAATTATTTCACAGAGAACATAGGAAATTATTTCCTAGATAAGTGATCGTCTCGAGATTGAACTCATAACTTTTAGATTTACAAGGCTTTCTTTGAACACTAGACAAATTCATGATGCATAAGAGACATGACATTCTTTTCTTCTTTTTTTTTTGTGAAAAGAAGAGACGGGATACACTAAGTGTCGAATATTTAAATTAATGTACAGTTCAACTCTCTTATTATTCTAGTTGTTTGGGTCCCTATCAGAACCACCTGGATGCTAATTGATATTGAACTCATTTTATCATATTCCAAAACGTTCTTTTATAAGTATTAGCCCCAATTAGCCATTCTAGTCCCCTGAGTATACCCAATATCTCTTCCCAACCCTTTTACAAAGTGAGTTACTTTTTGTTGGAGATACTCATGGATTTGTCCTACATTTGAAAAGGTGAAAAGTTTACAACATTTATACAAGATGCATGAGCTATTCTCCTCAGTATCAATTGATTTCAAGGTGGAACTAATGTTATCTAATACATTTTAATCAAAGAAGCACAAACATTCCCCATTATTTCAACATGAAACAACCAACTAAACATTATCTTCCATAAGTTCAATCATAAATGGAAAATTAAGATCTTGTTCGATAATCATTTTGTTTTT
>JBBMEG010080500.1:1213-11434 GCA_037832605.1 Cyclanthera cordifolia | reverse complement strand
GTTATTAAACTATCATTTTTGTTCTATTTTGGTCTCTAAGTTTCAAATATCCACTTTTAGTCAAATTTAACTTTCTAAAAAAATTTAAAAGTAGTCCTCTGTGTAAAAAAAAACTTAAACCTAGTTAAAAAATTTGATGAAGCGGCAAAAAACAACAAAATTTGATGAAGTTTAAAAGTCAAAGGAGATGATAATTATTTATTTATTATTATTTTTGTCTGCTTCATCAAAATTTGTAACTAGGGTTAAGTTTTTTTTAATACGAGGACTACTTTTAAACTTTTTAGAAAGTTGAAGGACAAAAAGTAGACTTTTGAAATTTTAGGGACCAAAATAGAACAGAAATGATAATTCAAGATCAAAATTAGACTTTTGAAAGTGGACCAAAATAGAATTTTGACGATAGTTGAGAGACCAAAATAGTATTGGTCATTCAGACGTTCGTCTTGGTCGCTTTCTTCGGTTTGAAAATTGCAAATATCGAAACGGTGGCTGGCTCAGTTATGCCCAAATTTTACTCTTGAGGATGTAAATCCGGCGAGTTGGAAGGTGTTTAGTTCATTGGGAAGAGGTTGATTGTTACTGATGGTTTTGGTGGAGCCCTTTGTGAAGATGTTTTTGGATGCCGATGTTGTCATTGGAACACAAACTTGGTTCTACCAAATCCGATTGGGCTACCAGGTTGATTAAAAAATCGGGAGTTCTTGTCGGTTATCTGAAGAAGACGACGCTAGTCGAAGAAGTTAGCGCTGATTTTAACTATAATTAAGTTTTTTCTTAACTTAAACGACTATTTTAAAACTTTTTAGAGACTTGAACAATTAAAATTGGACAAACAAAATTGAAGGACCAAAATGAAACAAAAATGATAGTTGAAGGATCAAAATTGAACTTTTGAAAGTTGATGGACCAAAACGAAACTTTCATGATAGATGAGGGACCACAATAGTATTTTAACCTAAATATTATTTTCACCGGTAAGATTTGATGTTCGTTATTTTTTCTTGCTTGGGTTAAAAAAAATCTGAGTTGCGTTTCAAAAAGTAAAAAGAAATAGTTTTCAAAATTTTATTGTGTTTTTAGAACATGACTAATGTAAAAACATGTGACTTAAGAGAAAAGACACCCTATGTTTATAAAAAAATCACTCTTCTAATATTTCATCGTTGTATTTTGCTTTTCTTCTACAACTACTACATCTCCACAATGGAAACAACAATCGATTTATAGGCATCAAAATCTTTTCTTTGCCTTTCATTTTCACAGTTCACTTTTTTATCTTCTCAACTTTTGACTTTTCATCTGCCCAACTTTGAATTTATAACCCACTAAAGACAAAACATTTATCATTTATTCAACTACAAGAAATTCAATGTTTACATAAAAAGGGCGAAAAATAGTGATCTAGAGAAATTGTGAAAAAAACAAGTCAAATTAAAAAAAATAAAAAAAACCAAACAATCAGACGCTGCAGTTTGTTCGTTAGTGTTCTGACGTTCCAAATATAGTTATTTGTATTAATTTTTTTATTAGTTAGTAAAAAGCGGTAATTAATTAGTAACTACCATTAGTTTTCATATAGCTTCCACATATCCTTTATCTTATAGTAACCCGTTTCGAATGCATCACTCGATTGTTGCAACACATATTCTTCTTACATAACTTTTACTCGAACCACATAATTGAACATCTTGGAACGGATAGTTTTCTATGAGTAGTTTAGCTTCATCTGATAGCTTTAAATTAGTAGTTCAATTGATGGTCTTCAATCAATAGTTCAACTTATAGATTCAATCAGTTATGTGATAGATTCAAATCAGTTCACTAGTAGTCTTCAATCAGTTTGCTGAAAATAGGGGTAAAATTGAAATTTTGGAAAAAGAATAAAATTTTGCTATGCAGGAATTATTTTTAAAAAAATGTTATAATTAAAATTGGTGAATAAAAAGTTATTATGTGAAGTAATTTCCTTAAAAAAACTCAGTGAACAAATGATTATTGACCTTCTAGAAGTGCAATAATGACATACTCATTTGTTGCATCATGAACTCTGTCTCCAAATGAGGTATAGAATGAACTCTCTAAAAGCTTTAAGGAAAGGCAATGGTCTCGTAATATTTTTCTAATTAAGGAAAGAAATGGTCATGACGACTCGATGAAACATGGTTGTCGAAGCGTGTTTCACTAAGCTAACAACTATGCCAAGATCTAATTAATTTTCGACCATGTTGAATTCTCATGAGGAAGTTAGAAGCTTGTCCTTCCATGGAAAACACATATAAGGATGTGTGAAGCTCTTTGGTAGCTTATTTTTTTGAATATGTTTTTCCTATGCCAAGATCCAAATAGTTTGAATTCTCTACATATGAATACAAATAAAAGATAATGTTCTTGATATAGATTTATGAAGGTCAAGAAGCCATGAACTTCCAAATATCTTACAATATTGTTATCTATTAAAACACACTAGTGTTACTTAATGAATTGAGCCTTCGGTCGAGGCAGAATACATAGCCCTTGCCAATCTTACTAGTGAGATAATTTGGCTACACTAGTTGCTTCAAGACCTTGTCATAGTTCCTTTAGCTCTCACATTCGGTATTGTTATAGCCAAACAATCCGACCTTTCATGAGCGTACCAAACATATTAAAATGGGTTACCACTTTCTACGTGAAAAGATAGATTGTAGTATTAACCAAGCTATTATCGCGATGTCTTCACTAAGGTCTGTGATACATTGAATAAATTGATGGTCAAGATGAGCATCTTTGGTATCCACAGATAGCCATCTTGATGTGCAAGTATCGGTTGTATCTGTAGCTTTTTAGTTTGTTTATTAGTTTTCTCTTTTTTCATTAATAGTTGTATTAATTGTTTGGTTAGTTAGTAAAGTTTTGCTTAGTAACCGTAATTAATTTTCAAATAACTTGTGCATATCTGATAGGATCTGAACCAGAACACTAGTATTATATTCAAATACAAAATAAAAGGAATAACAAGATAAGCTAAGTTTGAATAGGACTTGGAACCTACCTTTCCCTCTAGAGAATCATCTGTACTCAAAATATTTGGATCCCCTCCTCACTCACCCATCCCCTCTATTTATAATCATATTCTCTAACAAACTCTCCAACTAATTGCTCATACACCCTTATACTAATCCCTATTATCTAAATATCCAAACCTAGCCACATCCTCCATTAAAGCTGATAGACTTTAAGAATGAATAAATTAGTGGATATATACATTCTCTCTTATTCCACCTGTGTATTACAATTAAATGGTTATCAAACCAAACATTTCTTAAACTTCAAATGACTCCTTCACATAGTTAAACTTAGTGTAGAGAAAATTGTTACAAAAAAAAAGCTTAATCATTTATTTATATTCATCCCATAGGTCAGTTATCAATGATTCCTCGGGGCTCGCAGCGATTTACATAAACGCATGGCTAGACGATGAAGGACCCAACAATAAGAGCCTGAAACTTAAACCACGCAAAGCTTCTGCAGGTTTAATTCGATGCACGTTAGAGTTGTCGCGCCAAAATCTACAAATGCTAAAACAATGGTATTTGAGGCAACAAGAGCGGCAGTGTTCTCACATATCATCGTTTGTTTTGGCAACGGCTTACTTCTGTGTTTGCACAGCCAAGTCTGAAGGTTTAACAAATGGAAAATTGGAGTTTGCATTTGCTGCTGATGCAAGATGTAGGCTAAATCCACCAGTGCCTTTAAATTACTTTGGTAATTGCTTGTCTGGTTGTGGAGTTTCTATTGAAAGAAGTGAGCTTTTGAGTGAGAATGGAATGCTTGTTGCTTGTGAGGCAATTTCAAAGGCCGTTAAAAGATTGGAAAATGAAGCTTTAAATGGGGTTGAGCATTGGTGTTCAATGATGATTGCTTTTTCTGATAATTTTGAAGAAAAAACCATTTCTATTGCTGGGTCTCCAAGATTTGAAGTTTATAGTGCTGATTTTGGATGGGGAAAGCCAAGAAAGGTTGAAGTTGTTTCAGCTGAGAGTCCATTCACTATTTCACTAACTGACAGTAAAAATGGTGATGGTGGAATGGAGATTGGACTGGTTAAAAACAAGGATGAAATTGAAAAGTTTGCTGCTATTTTTGCCAAAGGACTTGAATGCCTTTAAATTATTATTATTATTATTATTTCAACAACATGTGAACATTTGGGTACTTTATAATTTATGCTTTAATATGTTTGGAGTTGGAAAGCTCCAAGATTCTTAATTATGATTCATTTTCTTTTAGAATTGAGCTATAATAATAAATTTTCAGCCATGTTTTGATATTCTACAAATATGATGTGGATCATTTTCTTTTCTATTAATTCAATGAAAACAAGAATTTTATCCCATTTAGAGACTCTAGAATATGCAATACTAGCTAGAAGAAATTGCTCTATGGTATGTTATCACTCTAATGCATTCTCTACTTCAACCTTTCTTTCTCCTATCTCTCCCCCTTTTACCCTAAAATAAAACTTTCTAGGCATCATGTGGTTGACTTCTGATTCGACTTGCATCGGCATTGTATTCAACGCTAGCCGTAGATTCTGCCACATGTCATGTGAGTATTCCTTCTTCTTTGATCACAAACTTTTATGCTGGAGTTGCTTCAGTTGACATCCGATAAATGCCTTTAAGTTCCATACTCTTGGATAATGCACTACTCTATTATCATAAAATAATCTCCAAATGTTATAACTAAAATGCAATTTGATAATTTAAGACATATCTTGGATCTTCGTCTTATTGATCTTCAAGACTCTTTATCAAGGCAAGAACAAACTCCCTTTAAATATTTTCCAAACATTTTAATATTTAAATAAACACCAAGTTTAAAGATTTCCTAAAATTATCCCATAAAAAATCTTTAAAAGATAATTGATTTAATTTTAAAACATTTGTTTGGTTATTTTTTAAATTTCTGGTTGCCATATTTCCTAGAAATATTAACCACAATTAATTCTTTTATATTTTTAAAATATAAAATTATTTTCCAAAAATATTTTTGGGCACAATCATAATGTTCAAATTTAAATTATCTACCAATATCTTTCAAAGATGTGGTCAAATCTTTTCTTACCATTCCAATAACTTCAAAAAAAATATTTGATAAAAATCTTGAGATTTTTGTTTATTGATATCATAAAATAGGGATATAACATTTATATTTAATTTCATTTTGAAATATAATCAATTATGCTCAAAAGGAAATCCAATTTAAAGTACATATAAAACTCGTACTAAATAATTAAAAATAAGAAGTGGAAAGGTTAGTTTGCAGCAGTTACGGATTAAGTTAACCCTCCATAAATACCAAAAATAATCCTCCTATATTTTCTGTCTCATTTTCCTAAATTTTTTTTAGTTGTGTTTCAAACATTTTATTTAAATTTAAAACTTATATTTAAAAATTCATTTGAATATTTTTACTTAAATTAACATATATAAAATATGATATCAACAATTATTATGAAATATAATATAATCTTTCTAATTGTCAGCTTAACTTAACTCCTCTTAACTTAATTCGAGTCCCTCCATCAAACACCCCTAATCTTCCGACTATATCTACAACGTTTAGTATTGTAAGAAGTTTTCTCAATTTGAGAATAAGGTTACTCTCAACTAATTGAAATGAGAATTAAGACCTCCATTGACTTCTATGTATAGTAGAGGAGTGAATGTTTAAATTATAAAAATATAATATCATTCAATATCCAATAATAAAACATAATTGAAAAAATTAAAGATTTTACCTCATAAATTTAAAAGTGGATTTCGAATATCCTTCTACAGTGACGAAATTTTCATCTTTTATGGGAAGGGCTTTCGAATTCTACAATATATCTCATATATTGTTTTATTTATTCGATTTGATATTTATTCAATAAATTCCAAAAGCATAATATATCCAATATATTATTAAATAAATAAATTCCTACAATTAACCTATTCAATATATTAATTCTCTACTTTAAAAATTATCCAATAATTATTAATTCAATTAACATGTCCAACATATTAATTAATATTCTTCATTTAAGAATTATCTAAGAATTATTAAACTAAATAATATGTTCAACATATTAATTTATAATTCTCAAACTGAATAATTATGCAATAATTATCAAGCCAATATGTCCAACATATTTACAACGGAAAACTCAATAATTATCTCATAATTATTTATAATTAATTTATCTAATAAATTAATATTTCTTCATAAATATTTATCCAATAAATATTAAATTATCAAATATATTAATTAATTAAGTTTAACTAAACATAAAACTCATGTTAATTATGTAATCCATGAATTTAAACTTCCCAAATTCATTGTCTAATGAAACGGTGTACCTACAGTTATGAGCTAGCCCGAGAAACGTTGGACCTATAGGTTGAAAGCTGCAATGACCTAGGATCTAATCCATCGGGCTTATTCCATTAAAAGCACGTGCTGAACTCTTCCGCACTATAAACAAGTTAGTGTCCACAAATATATTCGGTCATCTGCGATATGATCCTTCACGAGCTTGTTCGTATTTCACAATTGGATCAAATGTCCATTCTACTCCTATGATTACATCTTTCTCCTTAAGCGATACTGATTCCTTTAATGAATAAGTTGTTTATAGTCACACTATTAACGAATGTCTTCTCTGGCCAATGAGAGGCGAGATCTCTTTATTCAAACCTCGGAATCAATTTTTAAGAAAACAACTCCCACTAGTAGAAACCAGACTTTTAGTGACGGGCATATGCCGACATCAAATATATTTGGTGTCCGTCAAAAGACTGTCATCAATACTGGTGTCATTAAAGACTTTTGGTGACCAACACCTGGTGACCAACACCTAAAGTGTAGACCGACACCAAATGACTGACACCAAAGGTGACCGACACCAAATATCCTTATTTTTTTTAAAATTTTGGATTGACCGTCACATTTTTCCTCTTTTGTAGTAGTGTCTACTTCTTCTTTAATATTAGGTAGGCGTGAATTTTTTCTTGTGGTGTTGCATTCTCAGCAACTCACTACGACAATCCCTAACGTGGAAGGCTTATTGACCCGATATTGATTGACTAGTCTCACCCATGCACAATTCACATACTTTTATCCTTAGCGAAGTAGTTGATGCGAGTCTAAAACAAAATTACTAGCTCGATCATAAAATTTCTAATCCCATCTTCTGCAAAAACTTCTTTCCATATAGGCGCCCCCACTCACATGTCTCCACATGAACAACTAAAATCAGGTCGTTTGCAACTCTTGCAAAGCTCGCCGCACCAACAATGTTACCATGACGTAGTGTAAAGACCCAGGTTTTCAAAGAATAAAACCAAAGACATTACTTAACTCCAAATGCATGAAAACCAATTACAAAACCAACTTAATGGATAAACCAACATGCATTAAATGAAAATGTTTTTCAGTGGGATCCAAAATCATTTTAAGTAAGCAATAAATTTCCTTTATACAACAATTGCGGAATTCAAAACATGCTAGGACCTAGACTCTAGTGCAACGTCCCCCATAGTCAAACAGCAGCCTGGTCAACATCCTAGTCCAAGTACCTGGAGAAAATCCACAATGGAAATGATGAGTCGCGAAACTCAGTAAGGGCCTCAACTGGGGGTTCAACATGTATATAGTTAAAAGAGGATATCACAAATACAATACAAGCCAGAAATAATAATAAGTAATCGATGTCAAAACCAAAGAAGTCTATCAGCTTAAATTGTAAATCCAAAACATACTCTTCACAAAGTCCATCGACTCTGGGAAATCTTGGTAACCACTGCTAGTGTGAGAGCATCTCGGCGAGCCGAAGTAATCTGGTTGCCGCCAGACCTTGAGCACTTGCACGAAGAAGTAGTATACATACCCTCTGTAGTGGGATATCGCCCATGCCCTCACTCCTGAACACGACTCCTGGGAAAAGTCAAGCGAACTCTGGGTAGGTATGGCTAACCAGGTTGCCACCCGATTCCTGATACTACCGCGATGAGGAATATCGTCCCCTCGCCCACCACTTGACAAATCCCCTATCGGAGTCTAACACCTAAGAAAAATCTGGCCTAACCGTAGCTCGGGCTCTCAAAGAAATATTGTCTCATTTGGGACATCTCAAAAACTCGGTTCCCTTTGGAACATCTCAAAAACTCAGGTTCCCTTTGGAACATTAAAATAACCGCAAAATAACATAATACAAATCATATTCACGTAATAGATATCTTAGAACACCACAAATAACAACAAACTCAATCAACATGCATGCATAAACATCAAATCCTTACCTGGCCGAAATTCCCTAATGAGCTCCTTAGCTCCAAAACTCATGAACCACGAAGATTGACACTTAAAAATAACCCTATCGAATAAACGAGTTAGAATTAACACTTACGACCATTAAAAAAAGACTCAGGACGACGAAATCATTAAGAGTCCACACTTTCAAAAACGGGTTCTCGTGTCTCGGGATTCGGTCAAAGCTGATCAAACTTAGCCAATGTGTTCTCTTTTCAATAACCTATGACCTAAATGCAATTAACATGTTAAAAACATTAATTAGTTAATTTAAGTTCTCACCCCCACATGGTCTCACCAGCTAGGCTAACAGGTTTGATCATGACCAACAAATGGAAAAAAGTTTACCACAATAAATATATTTACCATTTATTTACAGAATAGTTTCACATTTCAAGTTTCAATGAATTTCATTTTACCTACGATAAATAATCCACTTTAGTCAGAATGTACATAACTTAAAAACCAGTGAAAAATTCTTATCAGGATTCTCAACAATAGCCCAAAAATATAATTCATCTGAAATCTCAATAAATCACCAGTTTATCATACAAAAACTACCTAGGGAGAACTCCCACACCTTGCTCATGACCAATGAACGTGGCGACGTGGGTTCGACTTTGCACTGCCCAAATCGCGACTGGGCTGGTCGAATTTGATTGGCGCAACAGAGAGATGAGCAGCGACTTTTCTCCAGCACACGCTTGTGTGCGTGAACGAAGGGAAGAATGATGGAGAGAAAACGTGGAAGCTAGATCGAGAAGGGACATAAAAAGACTTAATTTTTCTTTAATAAAAAATTAGGTCAAATAAATTAAATGATTTGATAGCTGGCAGAATTTGATTGGAATGAGATTTATTTAATTTAATCCATAAATACTTTTATTTAATTAATTTTATAACCATTAATAAACTTCCCCAATAATAATCACTGCCATTTTTAACCACTACTTAATTTATTTAATATAGAAATTTTGATTTAAAGCTTGAAAACTTCGGGTTTAGGCACCCTAGTCTTAGTTCATATACTATAGACGATTAAGGTTATAAACTTGGAACTAGATCCACTTGTATATCTCACATATTTGTCAAAGTATTCATCTAAATGACCAAGAGTATCTCAACATTAATCCAATTAATGCAATAAGGTTGTATAACATTTGAATATTTAAATGCCAAAATTATGGAAAATAATAATCCTTATCAACAACTGAAAAAATCATTAAATTTCTAACATTAAATGCTTGTTCTTTAAATACAAACTACTAGGTCTTAGAGCACATCCTTTAACAGGAATTACATGTAGTTAATTAATGAGATTAATTAATAGATAAATTTTGTTATCTCACGTTTCTGTTGCGTTTATAGCATGCTTTTACCATCAATTCTTAAATTCCCAACACTATTGGGATTCTATTATGATTCATCATGTTGTACTCTTCGATATAGTAGTTAGGTTGTCATCATCCAAAAGTTTAAGAGGACGTGAGATAACATGCTACTCTCAAAGGTACTAGTTGAGATGAGATAACATGCTAGCTTGGTTATAGGTTTGAACTTCTTTTTTAGTCGTTGCACTTAAAATAATAAAATGTATTATTTGGAATATAGGTTTATGTTATAACTACATTTTATACATGCATGCCGAGTAAGAAATTCTAGTTATGAATTTTAAAAAGTCTCGTTCTAATAGCCAACTTCAAATTATTTAGAATAATGTCATTGGATGCTAAATTACAAGTTTTCCCCTTATAGAGCTAAATTACTAAAATATTCGGTTGTTACATCTACACTTTGGGTATTTTATCAACATGGTTAAGTTAAGGGCACATGTATCTGATGCCAAATGATAAGAATGACAACCCTTACATGAATCTCATTATA
>JBBMEG010080499.1:0-11435 GCA_037832605.1 Cyclanthera cordifolia | reverse complement strand
AGCTCGTTCGATGTTCGTCCTACACACTCCTCCCAAACCCTAGTTTTATTTTTAATTCTCTTACCTATAGATTTATGCGTGTTTTTTAGGGTTTTGGTGTCAAAAGTGGTTAATTCATGAGTTAGTTATAAGTTCGTTCGATGTTCGTCCTACACACCCCTCTCAAACCCTAGTTCGCCGATTTTTAATTTTTAATTCTCTTACCTATAGATTTATGCGAGTTTTTAGGGATTTAGTTTCAAAAGTGGTTAATTCATGATTTAGTTATAAGTTTGTTCAATGTTCATCCTACACACTCCTCCCAAACCCTAGTTCGTCGATTTTTTATTTTTAATTCTCTCACATATAGATTTATGCGGTTTGCTGTCATTTATTTGAAATTAAGTATCAAAGACACTTGTCATGCCCTTCGTCTTCTTTTACTTTTCGTTTTTTTTTTCTTTTTCAATCTTTCAACGACATTAACTCCGTTTCACCCTAAGAATAGTCCGTAGACGTTATTCAAAATGATTGGCAAAAAAACCAAGTAAGAAATAAGCTAAAATAAGTAGTCAAAAAAGCAAGACTTCATTTTTTTTCGACAAATGACCTTGAAACACAATTCTTTCTATTTAGATATATGAAGTTAGAGATCTTCGTTTGCAAAATCGAGATTAGATCTGTGCTTACGAAAAGAAGAGTTTTCTAACAAGGTAAGAAACTCATCGTTTTCTGTTGCCTGTTGCCATCCGTCGCCGCCTCCACCACCAAGCTCTGGTCACTAATTCTGATTGAAGTCTATCACAAAATTGATTGAAGGTTACAGACTTCAATCAGTTTTACTGTTCTACTTCAATCATCGAACTGGTAGACTTTAATCAATTATACTAATAGACTTCAATCATTTTACTGATAGACTTCAATCAACTTCACTAATGAACTTCAATTAGTAGACGGATAGACTTCAATCAGTGGACTGATTGACTTCTATCCTTGAACTTTTAAATGATGGACTTTCAATAAATTTACTATAAAAGTGGAATACATAAGCACTGAAAATGTTGAAGATGAACGATATAATCGAAATGTTGAATGAGAAAATTGAAATGAATTGAACGAAAATTTGTAAAGCGAGTGATAGATTTACAGAAAAATTGATATAAACCTGATGGATATGGGCTATTTTTATTTGGGCGGGCCTCAACGTTGGCTTTTTTGTCATTTTCATTTGGTCGTCCATTTTTTGTGTTTTAGGTGCAAATAGTTTTAAACATTATTTTATACATGATATATATATATTTTTATTATTATTATACATGCAAAATGGACAAAATCTTGTAGTTACAAAAATTCATAATTTCAATTGTCAAGGAAAATTTTGAAAAACTGTAGTGGATGATATATTTTAGTTTAGGTAAAATGAAAATAACTACAATTCTATTATTTATTTATTGTTTTTTTTTTTTAAAATTCCATTCTATCTTTTATAAAATCTTCGAATTAGGGATTCTTAAATATATTTTCATATTCATTTCTCACTAATAAATTCTATTTTTTAATTAAATACCAAACTATTTTTCCTGTCTCTCGAGTTTATCCTCGAAAAAACAGTAAGGAGTAGCAGACTTTCATTTCTAAAACTCTTATCGTTTTTGGCTACTTTGGTTGTTTGCGGTTCAAATGTTATTGAATTGCATTCACGGTTTAGTGGTTGAATCGGTTGGTGACATTGAAGATTCCACAAATTCAAAGAAAAGTTGTCAAATAAATATTTTAGTATTAATAAATACAATATTTGTTAATACTATGTTGGTAATAAATATAATATTTGGTACGTTAAAATACCATTTTAGTCTCTACATTTCACGTTTATTCTATTTTGATCCATAGATTTTTTCAAGAATTCATTTTTAGTCCCTAGGCTTTCAAATTTGTTTCATTTTGATTTATGAACTTTTAATTTAACTTCCAAGAGTTCAAATTTAGTCCCTAACTTAAAAAAAAAAATTTGATCCTTATTAGAATTTTGATAATAAGTTAAGTAGGATGATTGGAAGAGACCAATCAAGTAGTCCAGGTAATAGAAGATCCTACTTAGCAATAAAGAACCGCTAGCTAGACTAGATCACAAGCGTCAACTAATATAAGTTCGAATTGCTTTATAAGTAAACTATCACATAGAGATTTGCATATAGAATTAATGAATCAGATTAATTAATAGTAATTTCTAACACATTCTGCACGGTCCTATTATAAGATGCCTTTTCTGCTACTTAGCATTTATAGGACGAGCTAAGCTAACTACCCAAGGATAGACTTGAGGCTCTAAAGTTGAACATACTAAGAAACTTCATACTTCTGCTAATTGACGAAGTATAGCATCTTGAGCTCGTTTGTAGGAATAAACTTATGGGTAAAACAACCTAGTAAAACAAGGTTGTAGCTTAAAGATCTCCCTCCTTTAGGTTCACAAACTCTGCCAACTTCTCTTGCTTGGCCTCTACTATATAGTGTTGCTTCAATAACTTTATTATAAAGAACTCCCAAGAGAACAGGGTGAATCGGGTGGCATAGCCTTCAAGGTGAACTCGCACCACCACAATGCAATGTCAGATAGAAAATGCACTGCACATCTCAGTCTCTAAACTTTTATGCAACCCATATGACGAAAGAGAGACTCTATATGAGGTTACTAAGTCACTGCATCCTGTGAGTCTTTAGTATTTGAATCAAATTCCTTGAGATTCCACTTTTGAAAATGTTTAACAAACTTGCGCCCCTCCATGGTCTCGTCTACACACTCAGGCTTAACTACTTGAATTGGCTACACCACATAAACCAAAGGAGCTACTAGCACAAGAGGTGCTACTAAGGATGGTCGTGCTGCTGCTCTACTGGTGGCACTACCCGCGCCACTGGTGCCTTCTGATGCATCATGTGTGCAAACCAGGTGAAATGCTTTTCGTGCTCTGTGTCACAGTCGCACTTCAGACCGTGACACTCTGCTCGCTGCTCCGCACATCCCTCAATTATCTCTTTAAGGAGTGTGTTCATTTCTGACCCAGAGGAATGTTGAAAAGGAGAAAGAAAACCTCCACTAGTGGCCTAGGAAGGTTTACAACTTGACTTGACTTGAAGTGGATGAGTCACTAGCTAGTTTCATGTATCCTAATAAAATTTTCAATAAAATAAATCTGATAATTTAAAAATACCAAACATCTATGATTTTAAGTATTTAACTCCAACATGGAAGAAATTAAAATATCGTCTCAATTCCTTGAAAATCAAACAGTTCATAATAAATATGAGATGTTTAAACCTACATCCAATAATATCAAAAGGGAGTCTAATTGTAGGGGGCATTGTTTGAGTGATTAATGATTTTTTTTAGTTTTTATTTTTATTTTGAAATAGATTAATGAATTTGGGTTTTTTAGTATAAGTGGTTGACTTATTGCACTTTATAATATTACTATACTTCTGCAATTAATTATTAAACAAACTATTTCACACAAAAGGAAAACAATAATTGAACTTGAATTTGTAGTCCAAAGAAATTAAAAAACACAAGATAAAATTGAATTTGAAATGAAAGCAATGGGCAGATAAAAGGATAAGAGTTCATTGAAGAATAGTTAGACAGTTTTTGAGAGCAAAGTGTTTGACAAAATTCCAAACCTCCCATTTGAAAATGAGTGATGCTTTTGAAAACTGCAATATATTTTGGGTGAGTGACAAAGATATGATCAAGATAATGATCTTTGTGGGTCTCAACAAAGTTATTTTAAAGGGATATATACTTTTTTTTTCCTACCTATTTTTAAATTTATTCTAATTTTTTCTTTTTATTATTTTTATGTCAAATCACAAGGATTTTTCATGTACTCTTTTATTTATTTACTTCCTTTTTTTTTTTTTTGTGAAATTATATTGTTATTCAAACAATGCAATACTTTAATAGCATTTTGTATACATTTTCACAAGAAAATATGTAAATCAAGATAGGTAGTAACATGATGTTCGATACATTTTGTAAGGGAGTTGATCAATCAAACTGTTTTAATAAACCTATTAATATTGTAAGTATAAATATTGTATTCAACAATTCATAACAGAAAGTTAGTTTAAACTTGTGGTAAATAACTTCAATATAAGGAATTAGTTATCAAAGTGGTAGGGTTAAAGTCTTCAAGCTTGCCATCTTAACTCCATGTTTTTGAAATTCACATGTTTAACCCGACATCTATACTCAATATTGTAGTAGTGCTAAATTCGCTTTCATATACTTATAAGGATGTTAAAACTATTATTAAAGTATGAAAGTGAGTCACAACATATAATATTATTTAAGCTTTAAGAACTAAAGAAATAGAAACATAGTGTGTGAAAAGAGAAACACAATCAGCTATAAGTTTGCTCTCTAGAGGAAAGAAAAAATCCTAGGAAAAAAATGCCTAAAAATGGAGAGAACTAGTCTAAATCAAAGCTAAAGTGCACCTATAGTCACAAGCTTGGACATCGACGAAAAAAATGTTGGACTTTGAACGAAAAATACAATGAAAAGAAGAAATAATAACAAGGAGAAAATAATACACTTCAATACTTGGATGATTGGCTATAAGTGATGAGTGCAATAATACAATTGGCCCAATTATAAGGAAAGACTTGGTTCTTAATTCTGATTGCTCCTTTCATATGACTCCATCTAATTAAAGAATGATTTATCACTTCTAAAGAATTAAATGAAGAAATTGTATACATAAGTAATAATCATTCTGGTTAAGTTAAGGGGATATGTTCAACCTCACTCAAACTTTAAGATGGTTCTACCAAACTTTTAAAAAATATACGAGACATGTTCTAACACTCAAGAGAAACTTGATCTCATTGGGTATGCTAGAAATTAGTAGGTTGTGAATATAAATGATCTATAAGAACTCTAGAAGTTTTCAAAGATTCCAATACAATATTAAAATGTATTAAAGTTAATGGAATGTATGTTTTAAAGAATGCAGAAGTTCTGTAATCTTTTCTAATCATTACTAATAATGAGCTAACAAAAGATGTTATGACATAAGTGGCATCTCACATTAGTTCTAAACGTTTAAATGAACTCTTCAAATAGGGCTCATCTCCCAAAAGTCTTTGTACTTATATGCATTGTGAATATCATGTTTATAAATTCACAATGCAAAAATTCACAGAGGGATAACACAACCAAGGAAATTCTAGACTATGCGCTCCCAAATCTTTAGGGACCAACACATACCATCTATAGGTTAGCTAGGTATTTCATTCATTTCATAGACGATTACTCTAGAAAAAGTTGGGTCTAATTTCTTAAAATCACATATCAAGCACTAGAAAAGTTCGATGCACCCCTTAACAAAATGAAGTAGCTAAAAGACTTAATAGGACTATAGTGGTTAGGGTTAGATGTCATTTATTTGATTCGATTATTTTTACAAATTTGTGGTTTAAGACTTATATGTACTTTTAATATATGCTCACACACTTCACTTGATTTCCTAACTTCTAAAGAAATATGGTTTAAACATCCACATAGCTAGATAATCTAAGGGTTGTAACAACCCGAGTTTTCCTTCCATTGAAATTCAAGGTTAGTTTTGCAATTTTGGGCTTATCAGGACTTTCAGGAATCTTTTGATTTTTTTTTTGTTTAAAAATGCATAATTAAGTCATATCTCGAGAGGTGTGAAGTCGAAATTTGAAAAATAGGGGTAAAAAGGTCAATTTAAGCTCCATGGGTAGTTTGGTAATTTTTCCAAGTGGTTCGCCCTTATATAAAAATCCAAAAGAGACAAAATGATTAGGTTAATCATTTGTCTCTCTCGATTTCAACGGTCACTAACAGCCCTCAAACCAGTCAGGTTCCGTCGTTTCCATGCGCCGCCAACCAACCTGCTACTATCAGCAGGTTTGTACACCACGTGCGCCACCAGCCACCATAAAAGAACTGTCGCAGGACGTCGTGTTCGAGCAAAAATTTACCCCCGCCTTCGTAGAGCTCGGATCCAATCTGTGAGCTCGCTCGTTTTCCTCGCTAACAGCCGCCTGCAACTGTCAGATCTATCGCTTTGTGGTCAACGCTGCCTCTAACCCCCAGCTTCGCATTGGTTGACGATCGTCGAGCTTGCAGGGTTGGTCTCCCGAACCACACGCGTATTTTCGAGCCTGCTGAAGACGAATCGGCGCATGCCATCACCGCTGTTGCACGTGCCGGCAAGTCTCCGTCCACGCGCCACGGTCTACCACCGTACTCCAGCCACGCTCTGCCGCTGGTTTCCGGTAAATATCTAGTTAGTATTTTTAGGTAATTTTGATGCTCTGAGTCTGATTTTGATGGTCTTAGGTGCTAATTTTGACTCGTTAACCTTATTTCGGCCAGTTTAAGTTGGGGAAGCTTCCAAGACTCGCGGTTCGGACGCTTGGGTGTTTATTTAGTGGAATTCGACCAAGGTAAGGGTATATTATCCTTAGCTTGGGGTCTTGTGGGTAATTATTAGCATGAGTAGGATACATTAGGTGGGAATTACTTGATGATAAGTACGGATTACAGTGTTTATTTGTGTGACGTTTACTTAGTAGTATAGCTATGTTGTGTACGATATTTATATATTGTGATGAACTGAGTTATAGAGTCATGATGAGTCGACATGTCATCGTTATACACATGTTGATTCATTAACTATATTAATATGAACTTGAATATCTGCATTATATAGTATGTATGAAAGATCACAAGTAAGTATCAAACTAAAGGGCCGGAAGTGGCATTTCCTGGTAAAGATAGCCCTGGAAGTGTAAATTATCATCTAACGAGGGCCCAAGAGTGGCATATTCCATTAAGATAGCCCAGGTGTCACAAATTTTATCTATTGAAGACTTAGAACTGCAGGGCCCTATTGAGGCCCCCGATATTATCACTTATCATGCATCATTGATATCTTGTAACTGCGTACCATTTAATGTATTCATGCTTGTAGTGATCTCAAGTTATGGATCCTTAGTGGGTTTAACAACTCGCCCCTATTCTCTATGGGATTCCACAGGTGCGCATGGGCTTTACCATTGCTGATCTGGAGCTAAAAAGACCATAGGACTAACATAGACAGTTTATGTGTCATTTATCCGCATATTTCCTGCTGCATTACTGTTTTATGAAAAAGATTTACTATGGAGACATGTACTGGATGCTTATTGCTTTTACTGCTTTGGAATTTAGAGCTGGGTACCCGATTTAAATGTTTTATTAACTATTACTGTTTTTCTGAATAAATGAGGTATTTATTCACCATGTCTCAGTTTTAAAGGTCTTTTTAATCATGCATCTAAGGTATGGGCCTAGATGGGATCTTAGTCTGGGTTTGGCCTTTGCAAAGGTATTTGTGTGTATCGGCTACGTTAATCAAAGTATAGGAAAGCTAAACCCTAGAGCTACTAAATGTATGTTTTTAGGTTTCATTGAAGCAGTAAAATGATACAAACTTTGTCACTCTATAGAAAAGTAGTGTGTGACAATAAAGTCGCGGTCTTTAACAAACATGAAATGTTTATACATAAGAAAATACTTTCCAGCTCTAATACAATACCAATAATTAATAAGTACTCATATTAATTCTCATTTAATGTCTAATAACTACTCAGATTGAGGTTAAGCTACCTACTAGAACTAGTTCTATTTCAAAAATTAGTTATGAAAGTTCTGCAAACAGTAGCGAGTCTAAACAATAAGAAGTTGAAGACAACATTGCAAACCTAAGAAATTATTCCAGATAGACAAAGAAGAACTATCGATCCACCCTCTAGTAAGCAAATGTTGACTATATAAATAATACTGACAATATTTATCCTGTGTTAAATGCACCTAATTCTCTTGATAACAACAAATTGATTACATTTGAAGAAACCATCATAGTTCTTAGGAATCTAAATGGATAAAACCTATGAATGAAGACATAGATTCTTTAAAATTTGATTATACATTGGAAATGGTTACACAACAAAATAGGTATGAGGAAAAAGAGAAATAAGACCTATATTGTCTCCTAAATAAATCTATATAGGTAAACGACCTTTATACTAGTATCGATGGTCAGATAAATACATATTTAAAATAAGATTTGCTAACAGTTCCTATAATAGTTGTGTTTACATAATTAATGTTTCCTATAATGTCAATATGTTTTTATTGCTTTATATTGATGATGCTTATGGCTTGCAAGAACACAAAAGAACTTTAGGTATTGAGATTCAAAGAGATAGGAACAAGAGAACTCTTAGCATAAGTCAAGCAACTTATTACAAGAAGATCGTGAACAAATTCAAATTAGTAGATGTTATGGTTGTTACATCTCAACAAGCACAACACTTCAAGTATTCTGATGAGAATTCACCCAAGGAGAATGAATATGAGAATTAAAGTTACATTTCTAATACTACTTAGTCAAAAGTTGTAGGCAGTCTTATGTATATCATGATCTTGACTAGACTAGATTGCTAGTTGGTATATGTCTAATCTTGAAAAAAGGCACTTAGGAGCTACTAAATGGATAATATAATATTTAACTAGTATTATCAATAAATATTGTTATAAATACTCTAATATTATGAATCTCTTTGTAGTTTTTGATAATGCATGCGATATACATGAGAGAAGGTCTTTATTAGGATATGTATTTATAATCGCTGAAATATAATTGTCCAAGAACCAACAATTTCTCAAAAAAACCAAGCCGTAGACATTGAATATCATTTTATTAGAGACAAAGTCCAAAAGCCTTAATTAAAGTATATAAAGTACATATCTTAGAGAATACCTCGGACATGACGACTGAACTCTTGCAAAGGCAAAATTTGAACGACCGAACTCTTGCAAAGGCAAAATTTGAACACTGCTTGGAGTCGATAAGGTTTGAGTTACATGAAAAAGAAAAAGCAACTAATCAGATGAGTAAGAGAATGATTTTGATTATTCAAAGGTAAAGAGTTGTAAATAAAGATTCGTTGTAACAAGATGTTTCATACATATTGTCTTCATTTAGTTAAGAGAGTTGAATCAATCAAAATAGTCTTAATAACATTCATAAATACTACAAGCATAAATACTATATTAATATTCGTAACAAAAGCTAGTTAGAAATCTATTGTAAATAACTTATATATAAGTGATCAGATATCAATAGTAGGGTTAAGATCTTCAGTAGCAATTATCAGAACATGTTTTTAGATGAGATTCTTTATTGAATAGTGCTGAAAAGAGAAAAGAAAAAAGTTTCGTTCGAGAAAAAATCTCTTCTCTTCTCTCTTTTACGTTGTGTCGACCACAATAGATAACTCCAAGAAAACCTAAGGCCAACTTCTTTGTAACTACATATTGGCCCTTAAAATTCTTAGCTGTTATAAAAAGGACTAAACTTTTTATTAATTACAAAAGCATCCTATAGGTTAAGATTACCAAAGTACCCCTAGAGTTATAAATGTAAATAAAACAAAATGAACTACATGAACAATTATAAAGAATGTGTTGAGGGTTATATTCCAAATGTAGGTCGTTACATGAAGTTCCAAAAACCACTTTTAGAATGTGTTATAGACATACGAGTTCATAGTTATGTCATTACAATTCATCAATGCATCAATTGTTGTGTGCATATGATAAACAATGATTTCAAGAACTTTTTAGATATTTTCTTCACTATATTTATCGAAGAAATTTTAATTTGCTCCAACTCTAGAGAAGTGCACGCATGACACTTAAAAGAGATCTTGATCGTTCTAAGAGAGAACCAATTGTATGGAAAGTTCTCAATATGTGAATTTTTGTCAGCAAGCATCCTTTCTTGGCCATGTGATGTCTTCAAACAACATTTCAATAGACAAACTAAAGTTTAAGGACTTAATTCATGGGACTCGTCTGACAATAGCTTTCAAAGTTTTCATTTCTTGGCCGTAGATTTGTACAAGATTTATGTAAGATTGAAGGTCCAATAACGATGTTGACAAGGTAAGAATGCTCATTTAATAGGGACGATGTAAATACCCGACCCAACACAGAGTCAAACTCGAGGTCTTAACCTCTTATGCATGAATTAAGCAGTAAAATAACTCCCAGAGACATGCTAAAATAACAATTGCAATTATTGAAAATAGTTCAAATAATTCAATGATTCATAGGGTACCCGTAAAAACAATAAAATAATAAATAAACCTACGTAACATGTCTCAAATCAGGGTTCATGCTTTAAATAATAATTCAAATAACAAACTTAAAATTAAACTAATAAACTCTAATGCAGCTCCCCCATGGTCACCCCAGCTTCAGCTCAGTCATCACGGTCTAACCTCTATGTCCTGGAGGAAATCCACAATGGAAAGGGTGTGTTCGCGAAAACTCAATAAGGGTCCTAGCACGAGATGTACAAGAAACATATATATAACCAACACGAAGTAACATGATTACGCAAATATTTGAAACTTTATCTTTAGCCCAAACTTATTCTTTAACTCATTCATTAACTTCATCTTGAAACTCAAATCTTTATCTTAAACTTGGTAACCTATATTAGTGTGAGAGCACCTCGGCGAACCGAAACAATCTGGTTGCCGCCAGACTTCTAACACTCGCGTAAAAGAGAAGATCAAAGACCCTCCACAATGGGATATCTCCCGACCCACACTTCTAGCACGACACCTGGGAAAATTCAAGCATACTCTAGGTAGGTATGGCTAATCGAGTGGTCTTTCGATCTTGAACACTATCGCGAAGTAGGAATATCTTCATCAACGCTCTGCACCTAAACTAATCCCCTATCCGAGTCTAGCAATCAAGACATGTATGGCCTAACCATAGCTTATGCTATATAAACTCGTTCCCCTTTGAGACCTTAAACTCGGTATAACTCAGCGGTTCCCTTCGAAACTCCTAGAATAATCGTGAATGGTCCTCTTGGAACAGTTAAACTAGAATAATCATGACTAGTTCTCTTGGAACACCTGTAACAGCCCGGTTTTTCACCCCGAATTTAGAAAGGTTAGTTTGTTTATTTATTTATTTTTTAAATTACTGGAGGTGATTTCTCATTTAATTTTGTTATTTTTTTTTATTTTTTTTTTAAATTATTTTCGCTCGGGGTTGTAAAAGTTAAATTCGGATTAAGGGGTATTTTGGTAAATTTTTAGCCCCAGGGGCATTTTAGTAATTATTCAGGGGTATTTGTCTTTTTAAATACAGCCAAAAAACCTAAAATGATTAGGTTATAATTTTGCCAGCCGCCGACCATTTCCCTAGAATTCAGAGCCCCCAGCTGCGCCGCCGACAAGCTCTGCCGTCTGTCAGTCGCCTCAGCCAATCAGGACGCTGCTTTTTGACCGCCGCCGACAAGCTCTGCCGTGTCAGCGCCGACAGCAGCCTTTGTCTCCTCGGGAACGCACAC
>JBBMEG010080497.1:0-11437 GCA_037832605.1 Cyclanthera cordifolia | reverse complement strand
TGGTTGCAATTAGTTTCAATTTTTGGCAGCAATGTAAAATCTTCTCTCCATATGGCTATGGATATAAAGTTCCCTTTCTAAAAACCTCTTTTTACTATATTAATTATAGATGGTCTATTAACTATTAAATTAAAGATAAGTTAGTTGGGGGAAAATGGCATTGTTTATATGGTTGATTGATACAAAATTAAGATTGATTAAAACTATAAATTAGCTTATGCAATTAATTTGTTGCCTAAGTGGATTCATTAATTTTCTCTTTTTTAAGAAGTCGTGTTAAAATTGAGTAAGGTTAAGTTTCTTTTTTTTTTTTTTTTTTTTTTTTTTTTTTTTTTTTTATTAATAGAAACAATCAACATTTTATTTTTATGAAAAATCAACGTAAGCTATTTGAGCTAAATAAAAAGACATTTTAAAAATCAAACTAACAAATAATGACATCATTCAACAATAATATTTATTTTAGTTCAACAATATTGAAGATTGAAACTTACTAAAATAATTTGTTACTAAGAAGAAACCTTTATAAAAATTATATATTCAAAACTCTTCTGAAATGTTATCAATATGAATCAACTGCATACTAAATATTATAAATCAGCTTCAACTTCATTGTATTAAAAAAAAAAAAAAAAAAAAAAACTCATTAAATTCCCCTTTTTTATTTTTTTATTAAGATAGATATTTCACATTATACCCGAGTAATCATATCTATCTTTAGGCCCGACACCGAAATATATCAAAGAAGTGGAGATTACAAACTATTGTCACAAATAAGTTTCGAACTCAGAATCTTAAGGGAGCACGCCTCTCGATCCCAAGTCTTCAACCAACTGTGTCATCTCATTTTCTTAAATACGATCAAAATAGGGTACAACATAACAAAAAAAAAAAAATAATAAAAAGAATAATCTATGGTTCAAGTTCCCATCTCAATAATATAATTAAAAAAAAAAAAAATTAAACTTTCATATTTCAAAAAAAAAAAAAAAAATCTAAAAAAGTAAAAAAATAAAAAGCATGCTAATTATGGTTGAAAATAGGTTATACTCATAGAGAAATAATATAAAGTGCATCATTATTTCAAAAAATTTAATAGTTGGGCACCATAAATATTGGTCATCTCTGAGATTCAGAGAATGAGGTAGTTAAGTATAGGAGGAAAACTTCTTTAGGGTAGAGAAGTCCCTACCATTTCTCTGGCATCGTCAGAGCCACAAACGAATTTATTTTACAAATAAAAATATTAATAATATATAAATGTATGTGGCATCATAAGGACAAATCGTAAGACTCCAAACAACACAATAACAACTACGGCGGTTTGTATTAATGAAAATTGTGAAAATAGCCACACAAAAAAACGCAAGAATGTTTAATTTAATTATATTAAATAAATATAAGAAATAATTAAAGCAAAACTCTAACAATATCAATGTCTTGTATAACCTTGCAATGATGAGTTAGTTCAGGACAGCAACATCTACCCAATCAACTAATATTTTCTTTTTAGTTTAATAATCACGAGTATACGAATTTGACTTACATACGCTTCGACTATTATTGTCAAGGCGAGATAATAGTTAGAAAACTAATTTTGAGCCTAATGGGTTGAACCATCACTTTCTTAGCTACTTTGATACTTCTATCATGATCTCTCCATATCAGATTCATGATTACTATCAACATTCGAAATCTTTTGAGCAAATTATCCAAAAGAAAAAAGATTGACAAATCTATCTAGCCCTTGAATGGTAAGAGTACAAAGTTCTCAGTGAAAGATCATAAATTTATCACTTCAAGGTAATTAAATCATTGCTCTCAAGTATATTATCGACCAGCAAAAGAGTTGGCCAAATATTTTGTTACTAAAGAATGGAAAAGCACATTTTTTGAAGGATAAGCCTTGGATTCTCTTCATCATATGCACATTATTATAAGGGTATTTGTTATAACTTAGAACATTAGTCTACATATTTTATTGTTAACTTACACGCACTCCAACTATTAACATGAGTTATGACCGCATGGATCAAATTCATAATTTTTTTTTTAAATCAAAAAATCGAAGTTTCGTTTCACTATACCCGGGGTAACCATGTCAATCTCTAGGCCAGGCAAATGAAGACATGAGAGGTGTCTACAAAATAATGTCACGGATGGTTCTCAAACTTTGAACCTTGAGGGAGCACACCCCTTCAAAACTCAAGCCTTCAACCATTGCGCCACTCCTCGAGGACTATTAAACCTATCACTTTTAGGTTAAGGCTCTTGTTAAACACCAATGGTATGTTTTGGGTAAAGGGAATGAAAGTGATTATGAGAGGAATGAAAATTGGGGGAGAATGAGAAAGATAATGATTATGGGGAGAATGATTAATTGTGTTTGTGATTCAGGAAATGATTATGGAGAGAATGATTAATTGTGTTTGGGGAAAAGAGAATGATAGTTGAGAAAATTAAAATAATGGAAATGATGTGAGTGAAAAATAATTTTGACAAGAATAAAAAGTGGTTAAGGGAAGAATATAAAGTAGTTAGTAGATAGGAGGAGAATAAAAAGATGTTTTTCGAAAAACGTGATTATGGGAGGAATGATTATATGTGGCCCAAACACTGAAAATCATTCTTAGACTCATTTTTCTCCTTTATTAACAGTGGTTCAAACACCCAAGTCACTTCATGATGATTGAAACCTACTCTATTTATACAAAATAATTGATAAAAAATGAATTATACTGCGCTAATAGGGAGATTTCCAAAGTACATTTCAAGGAATCTAGAAGCAAAGAGGGAAATTACTTGGGGGTGGCTTTTGTGTGAAAGAGGGGGGCCATTTATAGTATCTTTTCTTCTTCATATTGTAGTTCCTTTCTTACTTGTTCATGTTAATGAAGAAGTTGCTATATTTTAAATATTATTTTCCATTTATATGCTTCTTGGTATCTGTTCTTGATTTGGTATCGGTACAATTACATTTTGGTCAATGTTTTAAAAGGCTATTTTGAGGCTTACGCCTCGAGGCGAGGTCTTACGCCTTTGTTGGATCATATGAGACTTACGCAGTCACATAGGAGAGGCTTATGCCTCTATGATGACGCACTGAGCTTAAAGTCCCTACGCCTCATAAAGAATACTAGAAAAATAGAATATTTTTATTCAATTCTTTCAAATATAATAATTATTACTACTTTAACTTAGTTCATGATCATATTTCTCAAGCATTGTTTTAGTTATCCATTTAAATTACAAATTCTCTCTCGTGGATTCTTATGCACATAATCATTTAGAACCGTCAATTTAATTTTGATCACGGCTTATTTTCCTCTTCTATCTCATTTTGGAGATATTTGTCGTATTCACTATTAGGTGCTTGGAGAAAGAATTTGCATTTCATTCATCAATGAAATTGTTTCTTATTTCAAAAAAAAACTTAATTATATTAGTGTTGTGTGTTAGTGTGATGTTTTACATTATATTTTATCATACATGCTTACATAAATTTAAAATTTTTATAAAGCTCTTAATTAAAATTGAGGCTTACGCCTCGTACCGCCTCGCCTCTTCGAGAGGAAAATCCTCAAAATCGCCTTTACCCTTTTAAAACTTTTATTTTGGTTTTACCTAAAAGAATAAAAAGAGAATTTAGAAAGAACGAAGAGGGAGCAATACCTTGTTTGGTGCAAACACTCATTATGAAAAATAGAGTCTTGAAAATTAGCATCGAATGCAAACGAAGCCTCCTGGATCGAACAGTTAATAAGACATCAAAAGATTTTGGTAGACGAATATCAAAGTAGAAGGGCGGGAAAGAAATACAATTTATCGAAAAGAAGACGAACAAAGAAAAATGCACATAAACGCAGGACACGAGCACAAATGACACAGCATGAAAACACACGTATATCTGAAAGAGGATGGCATTATGATATTATCTGAAGTCGAACATACCGAAATGATGAAATTTTGATTTTCACAGCATGGAATTGAGCTTTTAAATGCATCTGGAAAGAAAAATCAAAATTGATAACTATACTCAATAATTTTTCCAATTAAATTAAATGAAAAACATTACCCAATTATCCTGATCCTCGGCGGATAGCGGGAATCGAACCCGCGTCTTCTCTTTGGCAAAGAGAAATTTTACCATTCAACAATATCTGCATTTTTTTTTGATCCGCAATGTATAGTATACATCAGTCCAGAGCTAACCTATTATACTAGGCTATTAATACTAGGTTTAGAGTATACTAGGCTATATTTATAAATATATATTTTTAATGAATCATTGAGTTGTTATATAATATATTTTTAAAAAGTCTCCGGTGATTAAGCCAAACAAATTATAGTTACAGACACAGAACATGAGCATGAAACATAGAAGCAATAGCAAAGGTCTCAAGGATCCTTGTTAGATTCCATTGATGTCGTTGAATCATATTAAATCACCAATCAACTTCAAAATTTTATACAGATAGGTTTTGGTAAATTTAATTGTATCAACCGATTTTTTCACTTGCAAGCGAAAAATTGAAAATGTCTAACGAATGTAGATCAACATTATTATTTTGATGACCGGGAATCAGAGTTTCGAGTAAGGCCTCCAATTTTATATACTGTGAACTTCCTTCGCAAATTGTGAATATATAACCCCTTGGTCACAAGAGTCGACCCACACCAGAGGGGAATCTTTGCATGTGATTCTTGTCGATAAAGCAAGGAGTCATTGTTGAGTATCTGTATATCATTCAATTCAAAACATATATGGCCGTGCTAGATCAGAAAGAATGTTCCTAAGAGGGTTGCAGCCGATGTTGAAAGCGGCAATGATGAGCCGACAACCCAATGGGCTCGAAGAAATATAAAGCAACCAGCTATTAGAGACCCGTGAGTTGGAGACCTAATTGGCCTACGAGTATTGGGCCTCAACCTCATGAAGTACCCTGGTAAGCCATTCCCACATTATGCTAAACATGTTGCTCTATCTCGGGTGACATTTTAACCATTCTATAAATTGTCTATGTAAACATCAAGGTTGTATTGTGATAGAGCAAGGGTATAATGGGAATAGTAGTATAATATATGTAAAGGTATAATAGTTAATTAGTACTCTGAGAGGCTTTGTATAAATAGAGGTGTTAGGGTAATAGTAAAGAGAGAAAATTATTGTGGTATTGTGTTATCAAAAACTTTGGTGGGAGAAACTTAGCCCTCTCAAAAGGCTATTGAGAGATACTCAACCCGTTCGAAAGCTTGAGGGTATTTTATTGTAATATCTATTATCTTAATATAGTTCGGTTGTGGATTTTATTATTATCGGTGTCTTAACGTACCGAAAACTACTACACTGTCCCGTCTCCATCGAGCATGGACGGCCTTGTACTGCTTTCTTTCTGCCATGCACAATGACATGTTTTTCATCAACGAGTTATAGCTATGGTGAAATCGACGCTCCCGGAACTGTAGTATGTTTTCTGTTATCTTATATATGGGTTTTGTAATATGAATGATCTTTTGACTGCTTTGATCTTCCCATGTATTGTCCTTCCCTGTTATCACTTATCCATCTTTCATGTACTCATTTCGATAGGTCTTTGTAACTTCACATATAAATGAAGTTGTTCTCATTTCCTGTCAAAATAATAATAATAAATAATAACCATATAATTTTAAAACTTCAGTGGGAGAACAAAGCGCACGAGAAACTAGGAGGACAAAAAAAAAACCAAAGTTGGGTGGAAGGTTACTCGTATAGTTTTTTTTTCCTTTTTTCTTCTGGCTTTGGGGGAGGGCAGGTAGGAGAGCCTATGCTCCCCTATTGAGTTGCATAACTGGGTTTCATCAGTTGAAAAATGAAAATAAGGTAACATAAAAGCGAGTCGACTAGGTTAGGAACTTCGGCTCGAAAGACATAATGAATAAATAAAATTAAGTCGGCAAAGTTCGAATTTATTCCGATATTATACCATAAAGATTCTTTTCAAATGAGGGATGCTTAATCAATTAAGTGCCTGGATATTTTTCAAAAGAAACGAAATGAGACCAAAGAACAATCTATCTCCAAAACAAAAGGGCAATTTCAAAACAATATTTTCAAGAAAACTAACTAAAACAATCAGGAAAATACAGATAAGCTTTCAACAGAAATAGAAAATGTCCAACTCAGATGACAAAGATGAACATATTCAACCAGAACAATGTATTAGTAATACTAATACATTGAAATCAAACAATTAGCAAAGAACAATGTATTAGTAATACTAATACATTGAAATCAAACAATTAGCAAAGAACAATTAAAACTACGATGTAAATTTAAATGTACTAGTATAACTAATGTAAGTAACAAAACAACACAAAACAAGACGTACCTGTTCAAAATTTTGATGGCGCCTTTACGAAGTTCCCTGGAATTCTTAGGGCCGAAAGTTTCAAATCAACATCAAATTGCTTTCGTCCAATGCTGATCGATCCACATGTTCGATTTTCCTCAATGACGTAATAAAAATTACACCTATCTCAATAAAAATTCCAAATCACAATAGATTAATAATAAAAGACGAGAAGAAGAATAGGCAGTTTTTCAATGTTAATGTAATACTGTTTCTATTACAGTCATTGTTAGTGCAAGACTAAGATGTAAAGATAGGCAGCAACAAGACTAGAGTTTAAGCTTACACTGGCAGGTAAGATACTTCATTACACGGCGTCATTTTGAATAATATAATATTGGTCTGACCCGCCGACGACCAATGACCCAAAGAAAGTTGGGCTCGGCTCGCCTCATTATAGTTTAGCCAGTCCCTTTTTAAAGTACTGGAGGATTGAAAGATTTAAATCACCGAACTCGTAATTACTAATACATCAACAAGCGTAGTACATATCTTCAAGAACATTAGAATAAGTTCGTAATAGTATTTCTACGGTTGATTTTGTTCTATGAGTGATTATATTTCCACTAATAAAAGCCACAAATGAAAGAAATCTGTAATTTTCTGATAATATTTCCAGTTTTCTCTCTTGAATATATTCTGTTGCACAGTTCTTTATCGCATAATCATCAGATTAAAATTAAAATTCTCACAGAGAACCAGAAGTTCAATTCCTTCATAATTAGACACTAATTTGTACAAACGAATCCATCAAGATAAGAACTACTCTCATGATTTATATCTCAACAATGTCAGCATAAACAATATTTAATTGATCATCCTCCAACACAGTCCAATTTCAAAAACTAAAGAAAAGAAAACCTAATTTTCTCATCTGTATATATACATGTATCCGTCGATGAAATTCGTCAACGGTTCAAGATCACAGTAAAATTAGATGAAACAAACAAATCAAAGTCAAGAGAAAAACTCGCTTAAGCTTTGCTTGCCTTCAATTTGTCTCTTCCCTGCCGATTCAGGAGAAATCTGCTCCAAGCATACAAACCAAAGCGCAGTGCGCAATTAAACCGTTACTCCTATCAAAACATTCCTCCACTTCAATCCGTCCGAATCGGAGTTTGTTCCCGATAGGGAAATCTGGCGGACTAATAATCGACGGTGGAATTAGACGGTTTAATCAGAAATTTCATGATCGTGCCAACACAGAAGCATGGAGATGCAACGGCCAAGGATATAGAATCTGGTTTTCTGTTGCTTGATCATCCCCAAGCACCGCTTACGAAGACCGGTTTTCCGGCGGTTTCTGAGGCGGAGTTGCGCTGACTGATAAGAGAGTGCGGCGGACATATGGGCGGAGAACGGTGGTCGGAGGAATTAGATAAAATAGAGAAGGTATTGTGAAGAATGACGGAACTTGGGAAGCGGGAGTTGATGGATTGGGGTATTTATAGAGAGGACATCGGCTTGAAGTTTACGCTGACGCTACTCGTATTCATTTAATGCTCTTTTTTTAACTTAAAATAATCCCCCCTGTCTGAAAAAAATCCCCGCTAATGGACATAATTACCCTTCTGTTTGGATATTTTCTTTTTATTTTTTAAAGGTAAAATTACTTTTGGGTCCCTATATTTAAAGTACAGTTTCAGTTATATATGTAAATTACTTTTTGGTCCCTATAATTTCAGAACAATTCATACATAAAAAGTGACTCACATTACAATAATAGTCCAAATTTTCCAAATGGAACACTTTTATTCCTACATTTCCAAAATAGTTTATATTTTAAACAATAGTCAATATGTTTTAAAACAAAGTCAAAATTTCTTTCTTGTCGGTAGAAGTGAAAGAAAAAAATCGAAAATAGACAAAATCAAATTTAATGTCGGTTCATTTTTTAAAAAATAATATTGATTCATTCGATTTTATATTTTGAAAAACCGAAAATATATCAATTCGATTTTCATTTTTGATGAAATAACCAATAAAAAATCGAATCGAATATATAAATTAAAAAAAAAACATGTTGATATTTAAATTTGATTGATGAACAAATTTAAATGTAAAAAGTGAAAAGTAAAAAAATTGTAAATATTGTCGTACTTATGATTTTTTTTTTTTAGCAAAATAAAAGTCTTTTGAATAAAATAAAAATGTGACAAAAAATTGAAAAATAATACAAAAAATTTATTGAAATCAAAATTAAAAACTAAACCAAAATCGATACGAACCATTTAAAATCAAACTAATGGTCTTGTCATTTATTAGACATCGTTTCAGACCCACTTTATAAAAAATTGAGAATATTGATTCGGAAATCAGCTTGACACAAAACTAACTAAATCAAATCGAAAATATTTCGATCTTGTAGATAAAGAATTTTTGACTATCAACTGAATATTATTTATTTAGTTTTTTCTAAAATTTTGTCATTCGTTATTACTATTATTTTATTTTATTTTTTACTTTTTTTTTTTATTCATGAAAAATCTTCAAATTAAAATTAAATATTTAAAGTATATTTAGTAAAATATTCAGAAGTTCAAAATAGCATTAAATTAAGAATATAATTTATAAGAAAAAGAAAGTAATGGGGGCTATTAAAAAAAAAGGAAAAGAAAAGAAAATAGAAGAGGAACAATGTAGGAAGGTGACTTTAAAAAGGGTCGTTGGCGATCATCTTACGTGGCACTTAACTTTATTAAACCCACGTGGATTTTCACCCACTGTCGGCTTGGGAGTGCCGCCTTCGCCACAAGGAAAGAAAATCTAAACAATTATAATAATAATAATAATTATTATTATTGTTATTTGTTGACTAACTAAAATAACGTCGGTAAAATTTTAAATCTTATCCATTTGTAATTGGTCGAATCAGCATGGGACCATAAAAGGCAAGAGTTGTCGAAAACACTCTTCCCTTACCCGTGTGTGCTCATTAATGGTGTGTCCTAGAGGGAGTAGAGCAAGAATGACTATCAAAGAATTAGTAATTAAAAAAAAAAATGATTATGACAAATAATTATTTGTCTTTCTAGTGAAAAAATTGTTACAGAAAAAAGGATTAATTATATTGAGAGTAAAAAAAATGATAATAATTATAACGTGAATAAAAAATAATTATAAATAGAATAAAAAATTGTTGATCCAAGAATAAAAAAAATATTATTTGAGAGGGTGGCTAGAAATGTATTTGGTATTATTCTCTTTTGATTCTTATGCTTTTCCAATGTTCAAATTCAATTTATGTTTTTATGTAAAACTTTAAACTAAATTTTATCATAAATTTGAAATAACTGTTATTGTGGGTTTAGTGAAAATAAATAAAAATTATTAGGAGAAGAAAGAGAATTAGGAGAATAGAAATAAACTATAATTAAGATTGATTTAATACTACTCATAGATTTATTGCAACTAAATAAAAACAATTTAAACATATTGTTAAATTTATAAAAGAAAAATTATTAAAACATTTTTTTAAATTTGGATTTTCTTTTTAAGATTATAATAATTAGAGTGAAAATTTAAACTCGTGACATATAATTTTTGAATGTACACACTAATACTACTGGAGTACTATTTTTTTGATACAATTTAAAAATATTTAAACCAGTTAAAAGGAAACTCAATTATTTTTATTATGATGGTTATACCTACTGTAATTAGAAAAACTTCAATCATTTCGATTCAGTTGAAGGAGAAAAATGAGACAATAAACAATATTTTTTAAGTTTGATTGAAAATACACAAGCAATTAGAAATTTAAAAATATAATTTAAACAAAAAATAACAAAAATGGGATGACTTTTTCCTCTTTAATACCTAGAGGAGATGATGACTCTTGGACGTAACAAAAAGTTGTTTTATTTATTAAACTATATTCAAATTAGAATAATGAATGGTCAAGGTATTCAAACAATATGTGAAATAATAATTTGACTCTACAATGTGTGATAAGTCACAATCTTATAAAGTTTAATTTCATAAAAAAGTAGTTATTGGAGGCGAAGCCAAAAAAAATCAATCAAATTATCTATTTATAACCACTAATTCTAAACACTCAAAATAATCACATTTTTAATAACATCAAAACAAACTATTGTCAACAACTATTCTACAAAAATCATCTTCTAAACGAATTATTAATTACAATCTCTTTTAAAAAATCATCATCCAAACAAACTACTATTAAAACTCAATTTCTTATCATTCAAAATAAACCTTTCACCACACAACCTCTTGACCAAAGAAAAAGAACAAACAAGAAAAATAATAAAAACATGGTCTATACTGATAAATCCATTTAAAATAATAATAATAATAAATATATGAGACTTGAAGAATCAAAATATACTTTGATTACCCCAAAAGAAAAAAAAAATCTAGCATGAAACAAATTGGACAACTAGGGCTTTTTCTTTTGTGATCTAGATTAAATGAACTTACAAGCCTGTCCCCACAAAATTCCAATGGGATGGAGGAAATTCTCTCCCAGCTCAAAGCTACAAAGGACAGGGGGTTGGATGATAAGAGTGGCTAGTCAAAATTATTCACCTACATTTCTAACAACCATCTAAATTCTTCTTTGGGCCCACATTTAGATATGATCCACCCCCCAAGAAGAAGAATTATCAACTTTAATAACTATATAATTGTAATGATAAGCTGGGAGCTTCAAGAAATCAGAAATTAATTCTCCAAAGATGGTTTCCACTTTAATTAGGTTTTTTTTTTTATTACAACATTTGACGTAGAAAAATTCTATCATCTGACTTCATGATTTTTCAACATTCAATAATACCATTAAGCTTATGCTCTCTGGGCCACTTTAATTAGTTAAGACATCTGAGCAGCAAAATCATGAAAAAGTTTGTTTCTAATTTAGATTACAAAAATTAAGAAAATCAATGCAGGGTGTTCGTATTATTGAATTTAGAGAAAGTAATTTACCTATCAGCATTTACCATTTCTCAAAAAAAAAAAAAAAAAAAAAAAAAAAAAAAAAAAAAAAAACCCCCCCCCCCCCCCCCCCCCCCCCCCCCCCCCCC
>JBBMEG010080495.1:0-11442 GCA_037832605.1 Cyclanthera cordifolia | reverse complement strand
ATTATGTCTATTGTACTTGAGATCTCACGATTATCAACCATTTGCTGCATGTCGCCCTATTTTGAAATTCATATCACGTACTCCCTTTAGAGTATAACTCTCTACTCACTAAGCTCCCTAACTAGAGCATGAAACACATCTACACATACGGCTCAAAAGTACATTATTTGTGCACCAACTGAAAAGTAGCTAGCTTCACTACATTTAACTAGATGAGTTCTCTAAACCAAAATAAAGAAGGGTGATCTAGCTAACTACACATAACTTTAGAGAATTCCATCCTAAATTCTTACCACCTAAAGTAAATTGTTTGTAAGGACTCGGTTGGTCTCTAAACAGTTGTAACATGAAATCTTTATCCACGTGCATGATTCAAAACAAACATAATTAAAATAAAAATCGTTTATTCAAATAAAATAATCATTTTAGCAAAACAAAACCTGAATAGTTAAGTTTCAACCTTTCAATCCTAACATGTCCAAAAGGAAATAATAGCATTAAAGAGATTACGCAATGGTTCCCATATAATTCTGTCAGCTCTTCTCTAGCTAGTCATCACGATACAGTCCATGTTTACCTAGTGGAAAACCAAAATAAGGCTGAGTATATATATACTCAATAAGAATCTCCAATCAGGATACAATATACACACACTTCGTGCCTTACTTCTCTCTAGTTAGGTCGGAGGAGAAGCTTCATTATTCCCTTGGCTATGAATCACCAAGAAAAAGGCTATTCATTAGAAACAAAAAGAGTAAGAGGAGTTTTATTCCTGTAGTTAGAAGAAAACCGCCACCGGAACCAAGCATGAAAGATTGACTGTAATGCTACGTGCATACACTGATTGCTACAGAAAAGAGAAAATATGTCATAAAGCATAGGGGAAAGCAAACATCGACTTCCCCAAAAAACCATTGATTGTGATCGATATAACAGAGTGTGCTCAATAGTCATTCAACTATACAAACAAGTAAATACATGAACAATCAATCTTAACACAACACATCAACTAATTGGGTCATGAGGTATGTTACACGCACATGTCTCCCTTTTGAGATCCCTAATGCATTCATCAAAATAGCTTGTACATGAAGTACATTACATGGTCTAGAAAACATGCATATGTTTCTCTTGTGAGGCCTTGAATGCATTCACCTAACTCTTGGCTCACAAAGTACATTGCGTGGTCATCTTACTCTAGACAACAACAATGAATGGTGCACTAGCGTCACTAGATCGAGACAATCATCTGCCTGATACTCAGTGCGTGTATGGATACATCACATGCTATTCCAAACTCAATAGTGTGTCGATATGCACAGACTTCCCAGCTCTAGGTTCTTATGCTTAAACGGACTCGAAAAAGGTGCACATTGAAAATAGCTCATATCAGCCCTTGTGAAAAACTATTATAGCCGTCCACACCTATCGCCTGAAGTTAAAAACTCTCTCATAGAAAGCTTGCACTATGATTAGAGACCCTACTTATATAGTCTACAAACTAGGCATCGTTAGGAGCGGCATGTTACATCACATTTCCTTCCATTGAAGGGGTCAAATCCATCTCATCACCAACCATGAGGGTGACATGATCCATCACATCCTCTAAATGATGACTCCTAACAGAGCTATCTAGATTATAACATGCTCAAGAACAAGATACATCATCCTAATAAGATATTACACATCACAAGAAAACTGGCTAACATGTTGCACATTAGTAGATAAAACACATGTCATCATAGAATAACGCACACAACAAATCACATCATCAAACATACAGAACATCTAATCATCCTAGGTAAATCCATGCCATAGTTAGACTCGCATGCACATAGTTTATCAGTTCATTATTTATTCACAAGCAAGTACACATAAGACAGTGTACAAGGTCCATATAACCCACGGTAAGTTCTTATCTAAAAATTTTACATAACGCTCCAAAATGAACTTAACATCTTAGACAGGTAAATGAACTTAAAAAATGGACTCTATACGTACAAATATACTAACGAAGATAAAACTACGAAAAATAGGTTTCGAGACACGAGGCTCGGTCAAACTTAGTGGACCTAGTAAAAGCTGGTTAATGGTCAAGGCTGATTAACTCATACAACAATGGCCAAAGTTGGTCAAAAGATTAAGGCTTAATACTCATGTATAGGCTAAGTGCCAACTAATCACAAAAACATATCTTGGTAAGACTTCATCAATAGCGAGTCTAACATTCAAAAGTCAAACTTTGGCCATATTGGATATCAATTGTATATTGACTAGGTAAAAAACTTACATGAAATTTATTTTTCACATGGATTAAAACTATGACTTGGTCAACAAATACAAATGAGAGGAGGGGGGTAATACACATGTGGCTACGAGGACTATCCTAGTTATCACAAAACGGGTAAACATTATTCTATTTTGTGAAATAAGGTTTCACTAATGAGGTTCAACACTTATTGAAAAGACATAACTCACCACAAGGCATACTCCTATCGAAATCTAATGGCGATCATTAGACTTTCTTAGAGTAGCGTCGCGGGTTCACGACCTCGATTAAGCGAAGAAAGTCTTAGACGTCAACTCTTGATGTTTGCTTAACGATGGAGAGATTTGAAGCTTCAAGTAGCAGCTTCGACCAGCACCACATGATGATGAGCATAAGGTTCTAGCAGAGAAGAATGACGACCGATGAAGGGCTCACAACAGCGGCTTGACGCAGATCTTCACCGAAGAGAGGTGGTTGACGAAATAATTGAAGAGGGAAGAGTTGTTTTAGTGCACAAAAAACAAAAAAAAGAAGAAAACTCACGGGCGGCGTAGATCTTGAAATTAAAGAAAGAAAGAAAAGTTGTTTAACTTTCTCTTATGCTTTGATTTTTAATGTATGTATAGAAAATGTTTGGATTTGAGGGTAGAAGCATTCATTAAATATGACGAAAGCGTGTGATAATAACAATTTATAATTAATTAATCTATAAGTAACACCCTAGGTGATTGATGTTGAAAATAAAGGGTAAGAACATTCAATTAATTCGACGAAAGCGTGTTATTATAAAAAATTAACTACATGCATTACTCTAGTTGATTGACGTGTTGTTGTTAAATCATACTTACATTGACTAACACCTCTGATCTAATTTTGTGCGTCTTTATGTTGAGTAGGATCGATTTATTCCCTAAACGATCTAGAATGATGTTCTCATGTCT
Organism: Cyclanthera cordifolia; assembly: GCA_037832605.1. Classification (NCBI taxonomy): domain Eukaryota; kingdom Viridiplantae; phylum Streptophyta; class Magnoliopsida; order Cucurbitales; family Cucurbitaceae; genus Cyclanthera; species Cyclanthera cordifolia. The sequence continues at coordinate 8,232 of JBBMEG010080495.1, read as the reverse complement.
TCCTTGTTATGGCTTCTTTGCTACACCGAGTGCTTAGTTGAAAGCCTTTAGAGAAGGGAGTTAGGAAGAATCCTCAGAGGTTTGACTATGGAAGAGGAAGAGAGATCTCGACTTTTAGAGTAGGTGTTCTATGTTTGAGATGGATTACTCTAAAAATGAGTGGAATGATTATGGAGACCGCTCAAGCCTGTTATTTATAGCGAACATTCAAACTAAGAAAAGATATCTTTTGATATATAATATTAAAAGATAATGAAAGATAATGATTTAAATATTTCTCAAATAAATATTTTATCTTCTCATTTCCTTTTATGTAAATTCAAAAATCTCATCCCTTCTCTTAGGGGGACGAAATTTTCTTCTAAGAGGAAATTTTGAATTTGTTCAATGTATCACATATATTATTTTATTTATTTTTAATTGATATTTATCCAATAAATGTCTATTCCATAATATATTTAATCTATTATTTACCAATAAATAAACTCCTAGGTCTTTAGGGGTACAATATCTGACAATTAACTTGTTGTAACAAAAGCTACTCGCATTGAATGACGCCTCTAAATTAAATTTATCTGGCGATCTTATTCTTGAGTATGATTGATCAACTCCCTATACTACTTGATCAATTTTCTCTAATCTTCCAATTTATGGTTTGTCTACTACACTGAGTTTTTGGTGGGAAGTCTTTAGAGATAAGAGTATGGATAACTTTGCCACAGTTCTGACTATAAAGAGGAGAAAAGAAATCTCAACTTCAGAGTAGGTGATCACTATTTAAGATGAGATGATAATAGAGAGCTCTCATACTAACTATTTATAGTTGAGAATGAACATTCAAACTATGAAAGAATAATGTAATATCGTATATTGACAGATAGAGGGAATCAATTTCTTACTTACTGGAAAACTTGAAAATCATCTCACTCTCAATAGAGGGAATCAATTTTCCCTTCCCTATTTGGGAAGGAAATTTCAAATTTATCAATATATCTCATATATTTATTTAATTATTTTTAATTGATATGTATCCAATAAATGTCAATTTCATAATATATACAATATATTATTTTTCCAATAAATGTCTAATTAATATATTCAATATATTATTTAACCTACTCTTTAATAATTATCCAATAATTATTAATTCAAGTAATATGTCCAACATATTAATTAATTTTCTCTTTAATAAATAATTATCCAAGAATTATTTACACAATTGATTTATCCAATAAATTAATTATTCATCATTAATATTTTTTCAATAAATATTAACTCATTAATATATCCAATATATTAATTACTAAGTTTAATAAACTTAAGCTCTAAATATGCCCAATATAATTAATTCGTAAGTTTGAACTCTTCAAACTCACTTTCTAATAGAACAATGGTCCAATAAATATGAAATAACATGGGAATCGATGGACCTATAGGTTAAAAGTTACCGCCACTCATCCAATTCCTATTGGTTAACAATAGACTTAATCCACTTAAGACATGTGCTTAACTCTTTTGCACTATAGAATGAGTTATTTTCACTGATATAATCGAACATCTATCATATGATCTTTCACGAGTTTGTTCGTAGTTCACAATCGAGACAAGAAATCCGTTATACCCTTGTGATTATATATTTCCCCTTAAGAGCCATTGATTCCTCTAAAGAACAAGTTGTTACAGTCCAATCATAAACCAGTATCATCTCGGATCGATGAGAGACAAGTAACCTTTCGAGACCTATAATCTGTTGTTAAGGGAACAACTGTACTACTTCATTAATAACCAAGAAGGTGTAAATTCTTTCTTGTGATGTTACATTCTCAGCCACTCATATTGATCCAACTCTACTTTGAGGGATTTACTCATGCACATCAAATGACGCTTTCATAAAGCAGGAGATCACGATCCACTTAGGATTAAGATCATCGACATATGCTCATCCTAATTAAAGTATTTGATCCAAGTCTATAACAAAATTACTAGACTAGTCACAATACTTCTGATCTCATCTTATGCAAAAGCTCATTTTTTCATAGTCACCACATTAACATATCTCCACATGAACAACCAAGAATAGGTTGTCTGCAACCATTGCAAAGCAGATCGTACCAGCAGTGTCATCAGAACTTAGGCAACCTGCCTTAATCTATATTATGTAGATGTTTTACATTAACAACTTGGAACTAGATCCATTTTTATATCCCATATACTTGTCTAAGTGTACATCCAAACAACCATAAGTGTATCGTCATTAATCAAATTAATGCGATAAGGTTGAATGACATTTCTCTATTAAATGTGCAAAAAGTGAAAATAATAATCTTTATTAATAACTGAAATAATACATTAAATGTTTGTTCATTAACAAACTAATATCATTTTAGAGCATAACGCCTAAGACAAAGGTCTTGCACTAAATCGGTAAGATGCAATTTTGAGCAAATGAATCACACTTTATTATTCAGTAGGACAAATCACATATATGTACTCAATGACGATTTGACCCATAATACACTACTAAAACATGGTGCAACTGACATCTCGAACAATCGTGTGTCACTTATATGCATTATATTATCTTTAAATCATAAGTACGACTACACTTTTAAAGGAGTAAAGCATAACTAGCACTTACCTCGTACTATCAAATGAGTGAAACACAACTTGCAACTTTTCCTTCACTCTCAAATGGGTGAAGCACCATTAGCAACTCATGATAACTCTAAAAAAAGTGAAACATGACAGACAACTCACCTTGTACTGTTAAAAAGATGAAGCGTGTCTAGCAATTTGCTCTACAATCTCAAAGGAACGAAACAACATAAGTAAATTACCATGCACTCTGAAAAGAGTGACATATTACCAATAATTTCTTCATACTATCTCAAAAGAGTGAAACACAACTAGCAACTCATGGTACATTTTCAAAAGAGTGACACACCTTAAGTAACTCATCACGCACTCTTAAAAGAGTGGAATACCACTAGCATCTCACCATACACTCCCAAAAGAGTGAAACATTGTTTACAACTCACACTATACTCTCAAAGGAGTGAAAAATTGCTAACAATTCATAAATCTTCTAAAAGACGAAAAAACACAACTAACAACTCACACTTCACTCTAAAAGAGTGAAATCCAACTAACAACACACACTATTTTCCTAAAAAAACATAAAAATGTATGTAAAATACGAATGCACAATGAATAGAAACATTGCTACTTACCCCGAAGTCGATGTAAAAAAGTACGCATTAGCCAACACTTCAAGGTTTGAGCTTCTCGAACCTGCAAATGATCACTTACTCAGAAATTACATCATTTGGAATGAATAAAAAGTAAAGGAAGAGCAGGACGACACTGTTTTGTTTAAAAACAAAAATTGCTCCGCTTCAGCATGAGCGAGCAATCAGACATTGCACCCTAATATCGCCTTGTTCCAAACTAAAATTGTAGCTTAAGCTAGATCAATATTTGAAATTGACACTTTTTTCCTTAAAAATGTTACAATCTAAATAGAATACTAAGTGAAATAGCAATAATTTCTCATAAATCATAAGTTTTTTGATTTTGCTATCTTGAATTTTATCAATGTTATAATTATTAAATATAAATTGGATTGAGTTTGCTAATAAGAACAATAACTCCGCAATATCATAATATATTCATGACCAAGAGGTTGATCATGAATTTGAAAAAAAATTTTCCAACGGTAATTGATCAATCAAAGCAAAAAAATAAAATTATGATTTAGTCTTGTGATATATTGTTGTCCACACAACTTACAATCTCTATAAATACCATGATGACCCCATTGTGTATATGTAATATTCCCTAGGTCCTACATATTATTGGCTTTCAATTTGTATTCCATAATGTGAATTAAAACAACTAACATAATCAACATGTTTATAAATATAATTGCATGAGCCATAGTTTTGTAGGATGCATATATTTTACCACAAATGTGTTAAAATATTTACCTTTTACTACATTCCTCATATATGCTTTTACAAGTCATCAAAAATTGTTTCCAATGCTTAAACCTTTTTCTAAGCAAATCTTTCAGTGATGAAAATTTAAGTTCTAATTTTGCACTACTTATTTTATTGAAATTTGTTTGTCCTTATAAGATTTCATTAATGGGTATCTGAGAATGTGAATGAGAATGATTCTTGTTGATGTCAAAAAATGGTTCAAACTGGATTAACGGTAAGATTTGTTTTTATAAAGAATGAGAAGCCTGCAAAAAAGAAGAAATTTAGGCACACCGGTGTGGTGTGATCCACAAGACCTCCAATGCCTAAGTCAGTAAAGTGTTTAGAAAAGTATTTGAGAGAGTGCTTTGAATTTAGAACAACTTACAAGGGTTGTTAACGTAGTTCAGCTTATTTCAGCTTGGATTGAAATGGAGAATGACTTGATTTCTTATAACAACCAGACTTCTAACCACTGCAGCTCACTTAATGGCTTAATGATCAGTCATTTCAAATGTCCACCATTAAGTTGAGAATGAATATCGGCGTAACTACTGACCGTTACTTCTTAAAGCTAACCTCGAGGGGTCGGAATGAGCTTGACCGACCCCGGGGGATCAAGGCCTCCTTTGGCCGACCCCCGAGTGGGTCGGAATGGACTTGGCTGACCCTCTAGGAGATCAAAGTTGGTTCGGTTGTCCTTTAAGAGATTTTAGGCCTTGCCGTGTATCTCATGAAATATTTTGCCGATAAAAATACTTAATGTTTAGTTCATCGAGAATCATTATTCATTTCTCTATAATCATCTTTCATTCTTCTTTTAACTACTATGTATTCTTCTCATAACTTTTTATTCTCTTTGTAAGTATTATTCTTCACTTTCATCATACTCATTATTTTATTTTTTGTATAACCATTCTCTTCACTACAAACACAAATAATCATTATCTTCACACAAACACAAATAATCTTTCTTTTGATAATCATTCCCCTCCTAATTCATATTTTCTCATAATTATTACCATTCTCTTTCTCTAAACACGCCCTAGACGAGGTAGATTAGCCACAATAATTGAATCAATTTTCTTTTATTTTTCCAAGACCCTTGTAAGCCTTCATTGATTTCCACTTCTTATTTTTACCATTAACTTCATATGATTTTTTTTTTTCAAGATTACAATAATTGAGATGAGAGATTCGAACTAGTGACCTCACGGTTATTGGGTAGAATTACTTAGAATATTATTATTATTATTAGAATATTATTGATTGTACACCAAAACAAGATTAGATCTAGTCATCTTTTCTATTTCTCAATGAAAAATATATGTTGCTTTAAAAATTCATATATTTCAAACCAATGTGACTCGCTAAATTATATCTTTTGTGTACTTAAAACATTTTTAAAAAAAAAAATAAAAACAAAAACAAAAAAAAAACAAAAATTTCACTTCAAGAATGATAGTTTTAGAGGAGTTAGGTTGTGTAGAAAAAGAAAGATTCATGGTAAAGAATAGAAATGGTAGATGGTACATTTGGTGCTAACACCAATACAAACGTGTGTGTGTGTGTGTATGTGTGTGTGTGTGTGTGTGTGATAGTAAACAAGTTCAAAAGCAATTTCATTTTTGTGATTTGATGCGGAAGAAGCTTTCCCTCTTTGTTTGTTGTGGGTCGCGCAGAGTTAGTTGCTCTGCCCCAATGTAATAGTAACTCAGTTTTTCTTCATTTTGAATCTTTATTCTTATCTTCTTTTGTACCAGATAGGGCATTTAGCAGTCAGAGAGTACCGTGTGGTATTATAGAAGATAAACTCACCTTCAGCTCATCTGATTCCTCCACCTTCTCCTATATAGTCTTTGGAGCACGAGGCAAACATCTATCTATTTGAACAGACTCTGACCTCTGAAACGTTCAGCCGAAAGATCTCTTGGCTCAGCACTACTTAACTTGCTCAATATTAAACTTGAAGCTTAGGAAAGAAACGTGAATAAATACCGTAAAAAAAATGACAAACTCAAAGAAAGTTGCTTTCAAGGTGGTGCTCCGAACCTTAACAACAAATGTGCGGACTAATGGACCTTTTTCTCTTAAAGGCTGTCTCCTTCCCGCAACTAGCGGTAGAGCACTCCTTCCATCTCTCAATGCTTTGGCGACCCCTCAACTAGGGCTTGACTAATAGTTGAGAAAGTCGACGGGGAGCAAAGTCATGGATTATGAACAAATCCCTAAATACTTATTTATATTGTTACCTAGATAACTTCATTACACCCTTACACAGACCTGTTCCCAAACCAATAGCCCAATCAAGGGCATCTAAACGTGTGCTTTACCTTCTTTCTGAAGTCGAGTGACGTGTCAGCGCGACTAATTGAGTGCTAACACCTAGCAATGCACAACTTCTTTTCGATATAAGAAGTGAGCTTTCTTCTGACCTTGACGGTTCAAATAGGATGATTAAAATGTCAGTTCCTCGGGCTTTCTCCCTTGACGTTATCCTCTTGGCAACTGGCAGAGACATTTCTTTGATATATATAAATTTATATATATAGAGAGAGAGAGACACACACAAGGCTGAATGGATTTTAGATTGGGAAAAATATAAATACTAACACTAATTGTAATTACTGTAACTAGAAATCTCTTTGGTTACTTTTATAAATAATTTATTAGTGGTTGGTGGTGTTGTGGTTTCATTGTTTGGTGTTAATCCAGTTCAACATCAGCAGGTTCGATCTTGGCAATTGGTATTTGACTCTCCATTTATTTGAGAGCAGCAGTACTATCTATGTAGGATTTGTGGATCCCTCTCCCAATTTATACTAAAATAAAAAAAAAAAAAAAAAAATTTATCAGTTGAGATTTAACTTTTTTTTTTTTTAAGAAAAAAACATGGAATTCAAATTGAAATAGACTAAATTCGATTATTTAAACATTCATACTTTACTCTTAATGGATTAACAATTTTTCGATGCATATAAAATTGAATCGTGATAAACTTACACAAAAGAATGTTCATCTTGGTTTAAAAAGTGTATCATACACTTTTCTTTCGTGAGGGGTCTAGTTGAACTAGTATACATCTTGATTATTTTTGTGGAACATAGCTAAATTCACAACTTGTTTTGATTTTTTTTATTGTTCTTTTAACCACTAGGTTATTATAATGATTTGTTTATTATATACTAAAAAAAAAAAAAAAAACTAAGGGTAATACATTTTTAGTCTTGCGATATATAGATGAATAATTGTGAAGTAATTATTTTGAGTGATTAGAAACGAGGAACTATTTTGAATGATTTTAAAGACAAAATTGTAGTAATAGCTCGTTTGTATGATGAGTTTAAAGAGTGATTATAAAAGCTCATTTTTAATAGCTTAATAAAAGAGTTATACAAACAACTCCAAAGTTCACATTAAGTTTTTATTTAGTTCGAATATTTAAAATCTAACATTTTAAAAATAAACTCAATTTTAATCTTGGAAATAATAGAAATATTACTGACATAACAAAATATCGCTCAAGATTATGACAAAACTATTTTTAATTTTAATAGATCAAGTATTTTACTTTAAAAAGAGGAAGAAAAAAAAAAAAACTCAATCGACATATTGGAACCAAAATCAAGGATTATCAAAATATCATGGATAAAAGTACTGCATTTTAAAATAACCAAGTATCAAAACTCAAAGCACAAAAAATAGATTTTTCTTATCGACATATGTACCTAATGGTAAAAAGAACCTTAAGAAATCAACATGTTACGAACTGTATCTATATTCGTTATCGACTTAAAAATTAATTTATAAAAGATTTTCTAACATTAAAAAATTGTAGGATATATTCTATAAAATAGTGGAGGTACATGTATGTTGACACGAATATTCACAAATGTAAAATAAAACATCAAAATTAATGACATGTTTAGTACTCTTGGAATGAATAGAAAGGGCAAAAATATCTATTTTGAGCATTTTCGCGAATCAAGTTACATCAAATCAATCATTAATTTACTTTTTCTTTCCTTTATTCATCACTTCTCTCTCTTTCTCTTCTTTCCACCCTAACCAAATATGAAAATAAAAAAGGAAGAAAAAAAATAGTAGAATGATGATTAAAACATAGTGCTTGGCAATGAGTGGTGAAGTGATGGGTGTCTGGCATGGGAGAAAATAAAACAATCACAAAACTCATAGCAGATGGGACATTGCTTTTTTCAGTCAGACTGTAAGAGTTAAACATGTGAAATTG